>JAHBCN010000146.1:0-265018 GCA_019359885.1 Listronotus oregonensis
TAAACTAAGGTGAATAAAGTATTGATGTTAATGACTATTCAATTATATCTTTTTAAATGATTTCATTCCCCAATTTGTTAGTATAGTATAAGTAACTAAAAAAGAGTCTTTTTATTTAACCAATAATATTTTTTTTTAATCTTTGACATATATATATATATATATATATATATATATATATATATATATATATATATATATATATATATATATATATATATATATATATATATATATATATAAAAAGAGAGGAAGGGTAGTCGTGACTGACTAGTTAAAGAAAAAAATCTGAAACCAGAGTAGTGGAAATGCAGTCAATTGAAAAGGTCACTTTAAATAATTAACTCTTTATTGAAAAAGTCGAGCTTTCGAAAAAACTTTTTCCCATCATCAGGACAATCTAAAAATAAAAGAAAATGATTCTTGTTAGTGAAACCAACAAAAATAATTTCCTTTTACAAAGTTCTTACCTATGTGAGTTGAAAACATGAAACAGGTTTAATACAATGAAGAACAAAACTTCATTCACATTCCTCTTTAAACTACATTGACTTTAACTTAGTTTTTAGCACGTGGATCGTTGCCACCATTTACTAACAAGACTTTTACGGAGTGAAAGAAATATAAAAAAAAGAAAAAAGAATTTATAGTTAAAATACTTACAAAACAAGTACGATTTTAAAACTTAACGACCAATGAGCGCTGTCAGTTGAACAAGAATTAAGAAATTTGATATAATGATTTTAAAAAACTTTGGATTTTCCATTTTTAAGATTTGGACATCACAGGCCGCATCATGCAGAACTGACAGAGCCATCTGTCGTGGTGCCTAGGTAATTATTTATACACTGCTCACAATTAAGAGTTTGCAGATGCATTATTGTATTTTGAAAATGAATACCATTTACAAAGGTTTAAAATTAATAGATTGTAATATGTATGTACCTACAAAATGCAAAGTTCAGTGCTTTTATTGAATTTAACGAAAAATTGTTATCGTTTTTGGTACGAGAAAATAATTATAAATGAATCTAAGATTTTGGATATCACTCCTTTATTCATAGATTTTGGTTAAGTAAATATGTACATTTCTAGGAAAGTTCTTTTGTACCATTTGTCAGCTCTATCCAAAATTTTGCATTTTGCCAGTCCATAGCGTGTCCAGCAGTGTTTACATGTTGAGAGAGTGCACAAGAAGAACACCTCTTCTGGCGTCACTTTTATGAGAAGTGATACGACCAATTAGATTTCTGCATGTATGTCCTATGTAGACTAGATCACGGCATGGAATTTGATACACAAACAATTGGAAAATATTCTCGCAGATAATTCCTACCCAAAGCATATTATAAATAAATTCTTATATAGCACACAATACAAATTGCCAGAAAATTTACCCATAAGATCAAGTCAACCACTTTCTTTGCATACGCAAGATAGAGATTTAACACAAAATTGTTTTCATGGTGAATTTTCTCAAGAACCAGAAATGCCTCTTTTTTGTTCTATTCCATATATAGAGGATTTAACACCTAAACTTATAAAACTCTTTAATAATAATGACATTAAAATAGCAAAAAAATGCCTCAAAACTGGTTCCATTTTATTTACCAAAACTAAAACTCCATTAGATAACAAAGAATCTTAAAACGTAGTGCATCAAATTCCATGCCGTGAATGTGATCTAGTCTACATAGGACATACATGCAGAAATCTAATTGATCGTATCACTTCTCATAAAAGTGACGCCAGAAGAGGTGTTCTTTCTTGTGCACTCTCTCAACATGGAAACACTGCTGGACACGCTATGGACTGGCAGAATGCAATAATTTTGGATAGAGCTGACAATTGGTACAAAGAACTTTCCCTAGAAATGGTACATATTTACTACAACCAAAATCTATGAATAAAAGGAATGATATCCAAAATCTTAGCTCCATTTATAATTATATTCTCTCGTACCAAAAAAACGATAACAATTTTTCGTTAAATTCAATAATAAGCATCTGAACTTTGCATTTTGTAGGTACATACATATTACAATCTATTAATTTTAAACCTTTGTAAATGGTATTCATTTTCAAAATACAATAATGCATCTGCAAACTCTTAATTGTGAGCAGTGTATAAATAATTACCTAGGCACCACGACAGATGGCTCGGTCAGTTCTGCATGATGCGGCCTGTGATGTCCAAATCTTAAAAATGGAAAATCCAAAGTTTTTTAAAATCATTATATCAAATTTCTTAATTCTTGTTCAACTGACAGCGCTCATTGGTCGTTAAGTTTTAAAACCGTACTTGTTTTTTGTAAGTTTTTTAACTATAAATTCTTTTGCTTTTTGTTATATTTCTTTCACTCCGTAAAAGTCTTGTTAGTAACATGGTGGCAACGATCCACGTGCTAAAAACTAAGTTATAGTCAATGTAGTTTAAAGAGGAATGTGAATGAAGTTTTGTTCTTCATTGCTATTAAACCTGTTTCATGTTTTCAACTCACATATGGTAAGAACTTTGTAAAAGGGAGAATTATTTTTGTTGGTTTCACTAACAAGAAGCATTTTTTTGATTGTCCTGATGATGGGAAAGTTTTCCGAAAGCTCGACTTTTCAATAATGAGTTAATTACTTAAAGTGGCCTTTCAATTGACTGCATTTCCACTATTCTGGTTTCAGATTTCTTTCTCTCTCTCTCTCTCTCTTTTTTTTTTTTCTCATATATATATATATATATATATATATATATATATATATATATATATATATATATATATATATATATATATATATATTTGTAAACCTTAAACACCCGATACTAATATTTTTTTGCTTAGTTTCGGCTGTCAAAGCTAGAAATTATTTGGTTTCTTAACTAAATTTGAAAATAAAAGACCGAAAAACTATTTTTTTGTGTTTTTCTTCTCAATACAGGGTGGGTAAACGAAAACAAGCGAAAGTATTTTTAATATTTTTGAGAAAACGCCTGTACCCGTATACCTTTTTTTCGAGGGGAAATTTTTAGTCATATGCAGAAACCTTTATCCGAAGGCCTTTGATCAGGGCAAATTCCACCTCTAAAATCTTAAATGGAAAGAGGGTCGATTTGTACCTCGTTTGGAAGATCTTTCAATTCTCTTTATGTACAGGATGGCGCCTTTTTAATAAATTTCCACGGTATTGGGAAAACTCCAAGCAATAGAGCAAATCTGATGGCACGTTCTCGATTTTCATATTTTGACGATTTCAGCACACCTTTGTATCTCGGTTAAAAGAAAGGAAAAAAGTTAAAAGCAAGTCTGTGTAGTTAATATAGCTATGTCCATGAAGAGAGAAAAAAAGACCTTTAAAACGAGGTGCTACTTGGTCCCGCTTTTCTTCTTAGATTTTAGGGGTGGAACGCACGCTTGTCAAGGCGTTTCAGGTAGGGATCATGCCTTAGCGTAAAAATATTTTTCATTTAAAATTAAAATCCACGTGTCCGGTCTTTGTTATTTAAAAATCATTTTAAGCACCAAAAAAATTAGAGACCCTGCTTTTTTTTAGACACTGTATTTCAAAAACCACTGAATCAAGCCGTCTTAATGTAGGTATGTACATAAAGAAAATCGAAACGGTTTTTTTTAAAACACATTTTTTATAATTTAACAGAGTTAAAAGTTATTAACTTCTAACTTTGTAAGTTTACGTTCTAGAAGGAAAAGGTTCCCTGCTTTTCCATAAGAAATGATTGGTTAGATTTCGCAAATTGTATAAGGCTTGTTGCACAATAGCAATAAACCAAAGAAAAGCAAAAATGTAGTTTTTTACATTTTTACATTCAACCAACAATAAAATCCATGCTATGAATAAACATCATGCCAAATTTCGTTAAAATTCCTTCAATAATTTTTGCTTTGGAATTTCATATAAAATTAACGATTTTGTAAATTGGGTAGATTACAGAATATTAAATCTGGACATTCGATTTTTTTTTTAATGTATACCAGATATTTTTAAGCTTTTAACTTTTTTAAGAAATGGATCATTTGGCTGGAGGACGTTGATGCCCTTTTCCTTTTTTTCACATTTTATAATGAAAGTTCCGGACGCTAATGAATAGAAGTATATGTTCTTGTTATATATTTCTTTTTAAAGGGTCTTTATCAAAAACATAATAATAAGTAGGGCAAAATAACGACCATTTTATTTTACTGTAAATTAAAGTAGGTAGATATTTTTTTCCGTCGAACCTGAAGATATACTTAAGAAAATAATTTCATTTGAAACAAACAATATGTAAAAACGTATAAATCACACACAAAGTACTATATCACCTCTTATTAAAAAGATACATTAAAAATTATATCTGACGACTGAGTTAGATTATTCGCATAAGTAGTGCCAGTTTTCGTAAATACATATATATATATATATATATATATATATATATATATATATATATATATATATATATATATATATATATATATAATATATTTATATATATATGTATATATATATATATATATATATATATATATATATATATATATATAATATATATATATATATATATATATATATATATAATATATATATATATATATATATATATATATATATATATACAGGGTGTTTCAGAAACACCTGGCAACACTTTATAATTTTTTTAGTGGAACACCTATATAGTTATGGCATTTTTGGATTCTAGGCAAAATTTAGAGACTATATTTATAATGTCCTGTACCTAAGTTTATCCGTTTTTGAAATATTAAAAATTTTATGTCAAAAATGACGTTTGCTGGCCATGTTATATTCTCAGGAGAAGGTTCTCATTAAAAAAATAAGAAAGTTGTGCGGAAAATTAAAAATAGATAAAGATACAAATAATAAACACTATGTTTTTGGATTTTTTTTTTAAATTAATTATACCACTTCAAATTCAGTATTCATAGTTAAGATAGGACAACGTCTGTCGGGTCAGCTAGTCCAAAAATAAATACGGAATCCGTTTAAGTATCGAAAAAATCAGACGCTTCAAAAACAGACCGTAAATAAGGTGTCCCATTAAAAAAGATAATAATATGTATAAAAACAGTAAAATTTAAAAAAATAGTCTTGATATGGTATAATTTAAAGTAACATAGACCAGAGCCGTATCTAGGTGTGGCCGCGCCCTTGGCGGGACTTGGCATTTGCGCCCCCCCCCCCACACACACCGGGGGATTTGGGGAGCATGGAATACCCTCCAACAAAAACGAGAATTCCGGGGCTTATTCCCCGGAAATTTTACAAAATTAAAGTGCAAAGTTATAGCTTTAAAGCTTTTTAAACCAAGAATTTCGTTTCTTTAAAATACAAATTTTGTAGTGAAATTTGTGTCAAATTCTATAATTTCTTTTTATGAAAATATTATATATTATATTGAAAAAGACATGATCTACATTAACATAAAACAACTATTTGTATCTGACTGAAAAAAATAAAATGTAAATTAACGATACATCCTTATTTGCGGATGATTAAACTTAGAATAATTTTTTTCAACAATAAAATCGTGGATTACAAAAATATTGTGCATAGAGGGTCTACTAAAACGTAACATTTATACAATATAATATACAAAAAACTAGTGCTACTCCCACTATAGTACCAACAATTGATGAAAAAAAAACTTTTCATAGCCGATTTTGCGCCCCCAAGATAGCTGCGCCCTTGGCGGGCGCCCATCTCGCCACCGCCTAAATACGGCCCTGACATGACATGGCGTCTAAATATTAAAAAAGCGTTCTGTAGTAAAATCACCACCTAAAATATTCTGGATTTTTCAAAAGATTTGTATATAAAGAAAGTTTACTAGGTTGGTATTAGTAAATATCCTTAATGAGATGCGTAGGGTAAAACCAGGATAGATGCCTCACTTTTTAAAATAACTATGTATCTCTTACACAAAAGCAAGATTTTTATTTTAAAAACGGGTAGGTATTTGGTTTATTATCTTCAAATTATTGAAAGGAATAAACATTATCTTTGTATTTCCCGGTATTAAAGTTTCGGACCTTTTTTTAGGACAACTATCCCATAGGGGATAGTTGCCTAATCCATTAAATTACGTTTAGGACGATGCCCCGCCGAGAAAGAGGAAGTTTATCCCGCAAAATCTTTTATCGCACCAGCCGTCCCTGCTATCGCACAGGCATGTAACACTGTCATCTTAGTTGTATTTGCAGAGTCTATAGATAAAAAAATAACATGTTGTTTATCCGAAACTAGAGTTATTGCAATCAAGGAACATACCCCTGGGGCGACTATCCTGGTTTTACCATATTTAAGGCACTTATTAGAATTTAAAAAAAAAATCATTTTTTTTTACGGATTTACGAAATAACTTTTTTTCAACTGGCGGACAGTTAATCTCCAAATCTACTTGCTCAATTTAAATAAATCTTAAAGTATTTTATTTGTTTAGGCTTCCTCTATAAGAATCGACCACAATTTGATAAAAAAAATAAATAAAAAATTACCATCAAAAAAATATCGGAAAAAAGGTCGATTTTTCAACTTCTTTTCGAACGTCCGCTGTTTTTTTTTCTCTTTTAATTTTTCAAATTTTCTGGTCAATTCTTGTGTAAGACGGTTTTCTTTTTAAAACCCATTTTGATTTTTTTGTTTTAAACTTGCCGTTCCAAAGATTAATTGTCCGCCATGGAGCAGTGCTTTTTGAGGGGTCGATTTTGGCGCCCTCTATAAGGTGCGCATGGTTTGAAAAATTTAAAAAAATATATTTTTTTGTACTCTACAAGAGTTGTTTAATACTATAGAGTTTGATTACCCTATCTAATAAATAAAGTATAGGAAAAAAATGAAAATGTGTCTTTTTTTGAGCTTCTAATAGGTAATAGTGCCTTAAGAATGTAATTCTACATGAGAAATTATGATATTTTTTTCATAAACTATGGTCTAAAAATGTTCCCTTACAAAAATACAGGATGGAAAAATTTAAGGAAAAAGAAATAAAATAATTAATATTTCCAAAACTGCCTAAGATATTTTAGTGATATTTAGCATTTAGTGACATTTAATAAAGGTTGCCCCTTAAATATAGCATAATATCCTTAAGGACTATCTTGTACTCGTATAATCATGGAGTAAGTCATTAAAATGCAATATATTTTGTTTCAAGTTAAGCCGTTCAGATTTTTTAGTTTAAAACTTTCCTCATCCATCAGATATACTGGAAAAAAACTGTTTGAGTTCTCTCTTTTATAATCTAAAATGTAAAACATTTGAAAAGGCACCATCCCCTATACCTTTGTGAAATAATATATTTCATTACCAGTACGGAAATAACGATTTTTCCGTGCGCGCGTAACAAAGAATGCAAGACGGAAAAATCCATTTCTGGACGTGTAATGAATGATATTTTTTATTATACTTAGGTACCTGAAAACAACATCAACAAAAAACATCGCAAAAAATGATTTAAGAAAATTGCGATTATTTATTTTTATTTTTAAAACAGTAAAACAAAATAACAAAAAAAATTACAAGCTAATTAAATCTAAGAAAATTAATTTTGGACGGAACCGTTATGATTAATGGTTATATTTATTGTACAATTCGTATTATTGTTGAAGCTCAATCCCTTTTGTATTTCTTTTTGTTGAACTAAAGATGTTGAAGCGGAGTGTAGTAGTTTCCAAGTTACAAGGCCTAAACAACTTTTGGGATACTTCAATGTTTCTTTGTATGGACTCCTCTATATTATATCCTTCTGCTACATTGGAAGAAAGCCATCCTCCGTGTCTTTTCAAAGTGAGCAAATCACCGCCGCTTTCTACCAACATCGTAGCCGAAGAACGCCTTAGCCCATGTCCGGTATATTCTTCGTGATTTTTTAGTTTTAAGTATTTTGCAACAAGTTTTGGAATACCACTGATAGTATGGCACCCAACATGTTGAGCGCAACATCTTTGGTTTTGGTATGCAACAAATAATCTTCTACTCTCCATATTTTTAGGGCGGAGATCTGCATATTTACGGTAAAGTGTACAGGGATTAAATTTGCAATTTTTATTGGTAATGGTAAAACTTCTTGACCTGTGAGTTTTTCCATCTCGTAAGAACACGACAAGGAAACGCCCATTATCTTCCACATCGTCTAAACTCAAACGTATTAAATCATCTCTGCGGCATGCGCCGAAGATGCTAAACACTAAAATAACTTTTGCTAGTAGATATTGTCATCTGAAGCTTCACATAAAAATTTGGTTACTTGTTCTGATGTAAGAACCTTGGATTTCTTTGGTACATATCCTACAGCTTGTCGTTTCAAAAAAGCGATAGTTTTTGGATATTGGTTGTGAGTATTTTCTTTTATTGCCAAATAACTCTTTAACATGGAGAATCGACTCCGTAAGGTGGATGACTTCATAGATTTGGCTTTTTCAGAAAAATAAACTAAGAGAATATCGTCACTCACAATTTTGATTCTTTTCTGAGTCCGCTATTCGGTAAAAATGTGATATTCATGTTCATATCTCAACCTGGATTTCACTGGTAATAAATCTGCACTCACTTCTGCCGCTTGTTGTAATTCAATATCGGGAATATCCGAATTTTCTTCCCAATCTAAATTCATTTTTTGAAAATGGCATAAATTTCACTGACAGAAAATAAAATATGCCATTAATAAATAAATCGTTGTTATGAACAGTTTCCATGGATGGATTTTTGTATAAGCGCACGGAGAGAGGGATCGGGAAAAAAATTCCGAAATGACGCTGTTCATCACGAAGTAAACTGTCAGTATTTACTGATATAAATAAATGTTTTATAAACTAAGTCATCAGACATACTGTACGTATTTTTGGGTAAGTATAATAAAAATGTAATTTATTTTCCTCATAAATAAAATTTCGGTCTACGCTACTGCTTCAAAAAAATTTGTTACCTCTTTTAACGACTTAATTATATTAACCGCAACTTAAAGACATAAAAAACCACAAGAGATAACTAGGTCCGCATAAAGCCATATTATTACCCAATCATTTTCTTAACGCTAAGCAAACTCTTTCGATACATTAGGGTTGTTGTCTCAAGTGTGGATTTTCCCAGAGTTTAACAACATATTATCGCTGGAGAAAACAAAGAGGAAACCCTTATAAAAATATATTTTTAGGTGTCAAAATATTGTGTGTATGGTTTAAGTATAAAGAAATAAGGACTAACTTCAGTGAAAATAACGAAAATCCATATAAACAGGTAGGTTTATAAATGGTTCCATAATGGATGTACGCGACGAGAAGCAATGTATAGTCTGTCTCAAAGTATATCGTTATGGCTTTTGACGGACCATACCCCAATAAACCTTTAACGATTTTATTACCTATTGTTATTGGGTAAACCCATTTGTTCATAAGGGTGGGCCAGGTATTTCTTGAGTATTAACCATTAGGCATATAAATATTTTGGCTAATATTTTAGTGGCAGTGTTAATTAACCGTTTCGAAAAAGTTGTTTTACGAGAATATAACTATGTCGCGTTGAAATCATTTGTCATTAGATGCAAAACAGGTTGTGAAAAATGTGTATGAAACTCTAATCAGTAGAGGTCTAATTAAACAAAAGGAAAAAAACGTAGTGATTTTCAATCTCACCGTATAGACAATAGTGATTAGGACCTAATAAGAAGGAAAATTTATTGTCTTTATGAAAGCGGAGTTATTCCTAATTTGGATAAACTAAAAAGAAGCTAGACGAAGACGAAACCAATATAAATATTAGCCGTGCCACCCTCCATAGAGTTGTTTGTAAAATGGGATTTAAATACGCAAAATAGACATAAGACAAGTAGTAATGGAATCGCACAGATTACTACTTGGAGAATTAATTACCTTAAGAAATTAAAAGATTAACGGCCGAGTGATGATTGCCTTTAAATTTAGCAATGCACTTAGGTAGTTTAGAATGTTTAACAACCGTCCTTGTCATTGTTATTTAATGATTTAGTAAGGCAACCTGTCAAAATCTGAATTTCTTGTTAAACATTCTAAACCGTGTGTTAACTTTTGACAATTTGCTAATTGACAACGGTTTAGAATGTTTAACAAAAGTCATTTGCATTGCTATAAATATTTATAACACTGACAATGACTTTTGTTAAACATTCTAAACTTGCTAACCATTCTAAATTTGCTAAGCTGATCAACTCGGTTTGAAGTTTAAAAATTAGAACAGATCTCAAATAATTGAATACCTTGATGTAACATGGTTCGATACACACGACACAGTATCCAAAGGATGAGTTGATTCCAGTCAAAACTGTCAGACGAAAGCACCTTCAAATAAAGGAAAACGCATTACCATAATACACGCTGGTTCAGAAGACGGATTTGTCCCAAACTGCTTGCTGTTGTCTGCAAAGAATATTAAGGATTCTAGATTGGATTGTCATGAGGATACAAGTGCAAAACTTTTTGAAAACTGGTTTCAAAATTATCTTTTAAAAAATATTCCAAACAACAGTGTTATTGTCATGGATAACGCAAGCTACCACAGCCGTCTGCTACACAAAGCACCAGCTTACTCAAGTTCAAAAACTGAAATCCAGGAATATTTGTTAGAAAATGATATTTATTTTGAATTCAGTTACAAAAAACGCATCTTTTGGGAGTCCTAAATTCATATGCAATTAAAAAACAATATGTATGTGATAATTTGGCTGAACAGGCTGGGCATACTGTCTTACGGCTTCCTCCGTATCACTGTATGTGTAACCCCATAGAGCATTTGTGGAACCAAGTAAAATCAAAGATCAGAGCAGAAAATGTTACAACTACTTTAAGTCCCAATGTTATAAATTTGATAAAAAATGTAATTACTAACATACCAGTTGAAAGCTGGAAAAATTTATTACAGCACATTATAAAAATTGAGGACTCTTACATTTCTATCCAAAACAACATAAATCCTATTGTAATTATACTCAATGATGACTCTGATAGTGAAACAGAAATAAATTTAGATATTTAGATTAAACATGTAATTATGTATACATAATGCAGTTATAAATGTGTTAAAACTTTGCATATATTTAATTTCTTAATGTAATTTTAAGATTATACTTACCTAAATAAACAATAAATTATAAATCTTTATATTATTATTATTAATTAAACAAAAGGAAAAAAACGTATTATTAAAGTCCGTCCCTAATGTTCTGTCCTTTAATACCTACCGATCCGCAGTTTTATTGCTGTTGGCAGGTATAATCCATAAATGAAGGCAAGAGCTAACACGGTATACTTTGGAACAGACTATACCTAATGTCTTTATTTTTTATATTTTAATTATTTTATCTTATTTGATTATCGCAATTTTTTCGTTGCAAGGCACCAATAAAAACAGTTCAAAGATCAAATATTCAATCTTTGCAGGCCACTTATAGGGACCAGAACGTCTGATCCTTTTAAGTCATTGTTGATTATTTATTTATTCTACATAAAACTGCATCCGCTGAAAGTAAAGATATTTAAATTTTATATAATTTGTATTTTTTGTTTTATCATGCACTGTCAAATACTGGTCCCTTGCTTTTCTTTTGTTTATAAAATTTTTTTTGCATTAGGCTGTTTAGCCATACAGCCAGTCACACTCAAAATTATTTCTTTTTTCTTATTAAAAGAATGATTCCCTTTTTAACACGCTTAGATTAGCTTCACCTGTATGTATCTATCTAATGTATATGTCACGGAATATTTTAACTTAATTTTCACCAATTCCAAGAAGTCTGATTACCTTGAACATTTGCACAGGGGTCAAGGGTCAATAACAATACAATAATCTTTTAACTATCCTAACCAGGATCAAAGGGATAAAAGAAATATATTTTTTTCAAATTGACTATTCTTGCGCATTCGACATAATCAAGGCTCTTAATTAAGATTACTTTTGATGTTGTTTTAAAACTAAAAAATAAGAAAATAAATTATGGTTTAAAAAAATATTTTTTAATAATTCAATTATAATAAAAAAGCGTGGGGTGCTTCATACTAGATGTTGTAAATTGCAACCCACGCTTTATTACTATAATTAAATTATTAATAGTATATTACATACCCAGGTGGAAAGTGTTTCATTTCTATCGAGAGGTGCGTTAGTACCTACTATACTTCTCGAGACAGAAATGAAACTTTTCACCAAGGTTTGTATACTAAAGGGTGAGCCATCTATTGGTCCGATTTTGAACAGCCTGTCGATAATGTCGCTGTCAACTTTAGCACCATAAGTTGTTGATTCTAGGTTAGTTCTAACCTTCCGCTGAACAAATATGGATCGGTTTCTTTGGAACAACGCTTTGAAATACTGAAAACTTATTTTGAATGTGGTTCTGTCATAAGTGAAACATTGCGAAAATTGCGTACAAAATTTGGAAGAAATGCAGCGCCTACCGCGCGTGCATTTCGAAAAGTTGGTGCATAAAATTCGTGAAACTGGGATGCTGGTCGATGCCAGACATGTGCCGCATACACGTCCGGTGCGTACAGCGAAGCAATCGCTGCTGTGACCGAAAGTGTTCGTCAAAACCCCGGAACATCGACTCGGCGCAAAAGTCAACAAGTCGGCATTCCACGAACCACTCTAAGGAGGATTTTGCACAAAGACCTTGGTATGTTTGCGTATAAAAATCCAACTCGTTCAGGAACTGAAACCGAATGACCTTCCACAACGTTTACGCTTCACTGAGTGGGCTTTAAATGAGTTGAACGATGACCCAAATTTCGCACGAAAAATAATCTTTTCTGACGAAGCGCATTTTCACCTCGGCGGCTACGTCAACAAACAAAATTGCAGAATTTGGGGAACGGACAATCCACACGTTGTCGTCCAAAAGCCAATGCATCCAGCTCGAGTCACCGTGTGGTGCGGATTTTGGAGTGGTGGCGTGATAGGTCCTTTCTTTTTCGAAAATGCGGAAGAGCGCGCCGTGAATATCGATGGTGAACGTTATCGCGACATGATAACTGACTTCTTGTGGCAGGAATTGGAAGATATCGATCTCGATGAATTATGGTTTCAACAAGATGGCGCAACTTGTCATACCGCCGCGCGTAGCATCAACCTTCTGCGCACAAGATTCAACAACCGTGTGATTAGCCGTTTCGGCGATGTCCACTGGCCTGCTCGCAGCTGCGATTTGACGCCGCTGGACTTTTTTCTGTGGGGTACATTGAAGAGTAAAGTTTATGCCGACAATCCCCAAACAATTGATCACTTGAAACAGAATATTCGTGCCGAAATTGCCCAAATTGACCAGGAAACAGTGAACAAAGTGCTTGAAAATTGGTGTTCCAGGATGGCCTACTGCCGAGCCAGCCGTGGCCAACATTTGAATGAAATCATTTTCCATAGTTAATCGGAAGAAACACTGTAGCAAATAAAGCGAAATTCGTTGCAAAAAAATCAGCTTTTGTCTATTTAATTATCTACTCAAAATCGGACCAATAGATGGCCCACCCTTTATTTTATTTACAACCACTTTATTCATTTCCTATTATTTTAAATTGAAATTATGAAAATTGATCCGGTAATAATTTTATTAGGCGGCCGTGCTTCGCAATTTGTATCGTTGTCATGGTAACGGGTTGTCAAAGTGTCAATACATACAGTGTAAGATAGACTCTTTAAATTTGAATTGTAATTTGTTTTAATTTTGCAAATCAAAAAAACATTTTATCAGATGAGGAATTTGAGTTTGCTGCTACTCCACCAGAAATTCGAGAATATTATTATTATTATTAGAATGCGTATGTTCGTGTGTCAATATACCATTTTGAAATATCAATATTCAATGAAATTACAAAAAAACTTTCCATTCGGGTGGAAAGTGAGCACTTTCCACCCTTTTAAAGATAGGTGAAATGTCATTATTACATGCATGCTTGTAAATAATAGTTATTTACACAACAAGGGAGGAAATGCACTTTACGCTAAAGGAATGTATATAATTTTTTCTGTTACTTTTCATTTAATTTTTTTAAAAAAATCTTTGAATTTCGTGCTCTAATATTAAATTGTGGTTTTAATGGTTTGGATAAATCCCTGTATTAAAAAGTTGTTAAAGTATAACGAAAGATTTGAAATCACTTAAGACGTTGACATTGACAAGACATAAATTAATTGGCACTTACCCTCCCCCTAGGGAGGTAAAGTGCCGTTTTCTATCTTTATTTAGGGGTTGAAAACGGTATTTTTTAAAAAGGTAGTAGAAAAAAAATACTGTTTAGTCCGGTTTGCTATAAAAGCGAGTTTTTTTAGTATTTTTAACTATAATTTATTCTGTTTTTAAATTATTTGAACAGTCTACCAGCGCCAAATACCTACACGTTCCAAGGAAGAAGTCACGTCTGTTCTAAAACAAAATATAATTCCAGTATTTTTTTCAAGGGCATAACTACGCA
Source organism: Listronotus oregonensis (assembly GCA_019359885.1). Taxonomy (NCBI): domain Eukaryota; kingdom Metazoa; phylum Arthropoda; class Insecta; order Coleoptera; family Curculionidae; genus Listronotus; species Listronotus oregonensis. The sequence continues at coordinate 14,441 of JAHBCN010000146.1, forward strand.
TATAATATAACGCAATGTGTAAGGCGGCCACAGACGGCTTATATACGTGTGCGAGAAATAAGAAGATAAAAAACAATTCAACTAGTCAAATCACAAACACTAACACTTCCAGACACCGGCAAGTTATTAAAAAAAAAATTCTTAGAGTGTGTAATTATTTGTCAAGTCCGACAACGCTGCACTACGTTTTAACGCTGCTAAATATGAATTAATCGTGCCCAACACCCTCTTGACCGTTTATGACATTTGACAAATTGAGACGCCAATAACCATTGAATAACGATCGTTTTTTTCTAAGGTGTGTTGATGTTATTATAGACAATATGGTCAAGCTGTGCAGTGTTTGTAGAAGAATAAATCATTCGTTACGTGCATTCCACTAACGACCAATGTGAAGAAGTAAATCCGTCATTTTCCAATAGTAAAGTATTATATCCTTCACCCCCCGTTGTCCACAAGGTTGTTGGCGCAATATAAATTACGAAATTATGAATGAACGACTCCATTACTGACATGTTGACGCTTCCAGGCTTTCCTCCATTCTACGGTGCCTAATTCGATATCGTCCTCTGTGAATACCAGCCACGTGCTTTAGCCGTCCAAAAATATGGATTTTCTTAGCTGTGAACTTGGTAGAAAATGTACCATTGGGCAGTCGCGTATATTAAATACGAAAAAGCGAGAGGCCCATTGTTTTATTTATAAATTAAATAAAACCAAAAACAGGGTGTTTTCTAATTGAATGTCAATATTTAAGGGGGAGATTTTTGGGTCCATTTTGGGAAGAAAACTCTATATGAACGTAGTTCCTAAACGTCTTAACTTTTGAGATACAGGGTGGTAATTTTTTTAAAAATATATCATGTATTATTATATCTGTAATACCACTTTAGATACAGGGTGGCCGTCCATATTTTGACCCATTTTGATCGCGAATAACTTTTGAACAAATAAAGATATCAAGATGCGGTTTTCGCAAATATACTTATATTTCTTTAAAGTTTATTCTCGTATCTTTACCATTTTTATGTGACATTCCATTAGCTCAAAAACAAAATGGCCGATTTTCCGATATAGGATAACTTTGTCATTTTAAATGGAACACCCTGTATATGTTTCAATATTTTTAAAATTTAATCTTTCCCCTTTAAAAAAATGTAACACAAGCTATGGTTATCTTAAAAAATAACGCATTTATTGACCTCCAAAGAATTGACTGTATGTCGAATAGGAATATTATTTTAAAAGGATTTTTTGAAAAGTCGCCTGTGGAAACAAAGTTATCTCGTTTCCATAACAGCAACAAGCCTCATTGTCAGCCATTGTTGGTCATTTTTGACAAGTTATTTTAATTAGGAAGCGCAAAATGTTCTCGTTAAGCGAAAAATGAAAATGTGTTATTATGTTTGCCGAAACCAAATCAGTAAAAGAAACCCAGCGAAGATTTAGAAACATGTTTAATAAAGCTCCACCCACAAAAAATTCAATTAAAATCTGGTACAGAAAATTCCTGGATACAGGATCTTTAGCCCGTAAAAAGAAATTAGTAAACAATGAGAATTTGCTAAATAAAACGTTACAAATTCTGGAGATAACTCAGGAAGATCCAACATTGTCAACAAGAAAAATCTCAAGTTCAGTCCATATTCCTAAAACTACAGTACAAGAAATCATGAAAAAAGAACTTAAATTAAAGCCATACAAAATTCAAATGTTACAAGAAATAAAAGAAACTGATTTTCCACAAAGGGTGGAATTTTGCCAGAGAATTCAAAATTTAGTAAGGAACAATATACATTTTTTGGATAGACTAATAATGTCAGACGAAGCCACATTTCACCTCAATGGAAAAGTAAATAAGCATAACTGCAGGTTTTGGGCAACAGAAAATCCTCGACAATATAACGAACACGTTAGTGATTCGCCAAAAGTCACAGTCTGGTGTGGTATGTCAAAGCAAAAAATTTATGGGCCATTTTTTTTTTCATGAACCAACTGTAACCTCTTGGACTTACGTTGATATGCTGGAAATATTTTTTAACCCCAATTGCAAGAAGAAAATCTATTGAATTTCGTCTATTTTCAACAAGATGGGGCTACACCACATTATGCTAACTTACCAAGGATTCACTGACCAACGTTTTTGGAAACCGGTGGATTGGAAGAGGAGGCCCTATTTCCTGGCCACCTCGTTCACCAGATTTGACTGTTCCAGAATTTTTTCTGTGGGGATATGTGAAAGAGAGGTGTTATAGTCCACTTCCCCAAAATTTAGAGCAATTAAAAATTAATATCCGAAACATAATAGAAAATACTCCTGAAGAATTTTTAGTCAATAGTTTTAATAAGTTTTTATCGAATTTAAATAATATTGTTGGTCGACATCGACATGCAGTCAATTTTTCGAAGGTCAATAAATACGTTGTTTTTTGAGATAACCATAGCTTGTGTTACATTTTTTTAAAGGGGAAAGATTAAATTTTGAAAATATAGAAACATATATAGGGTGTTCCATTTAAAATAACATAGTTGTCCTATAATGGAAAATCGGCCATTTTGTTTTTGAGCTAATGGAATGTCACAATAAAATCGTGAAGGTACGAGAATAAACTTTAAAGAAATATAAGTGCATCTGCAAAAACCGCATCTTGATACCTTTATTTGTTCCAAAGTTATTCTCGATTAAAATGGGTCAAAATATGGCCGGCCACCCTGTATTTTAATGAAATTTGGGACACATGTACTATGTATCAAAAGGCATTTTTAAGTGTACCACATTTTTTTTTATTTTCAACATTGGCGTTCGTACGGAATTTGACCTGCCTATTTTGGCAGGCATTGATGGTAAGACATTGATTTCTCTTAAAATAAAAATAATTTTTTAAATCCCCAATCATTTCTAAGCAAAGTTAATCACTTATTTTTTTAAGCCAATGCACGATTTTTGCTTAAAAAAATAAAAACCTATTCTCTGCATGATCATTACAATAACGGTTATCATCATGCAAAAAAATAGCTAGATTAAATGTTTCTAGGTGAAAACCGTGCATCGGCATCGGACTAGAAAAAATTAACAACAAAAATAGCAATAAAAATTCACCTAGAAAAATTAAATCTAAATATTTCTCTGCATGGTGATAGGTATTGGTTCCCGATATTTTTATGACCATGCAGAGAAACGGTTTTTAAATTTTTTTAAGCAAAAACCGTGTATCTAATTGAAAAAAATCAAGTGATTAACTTTGCCCAGTAATGATTGGGAATTTCAAAAATAATTTTTATTTTAAGAGAAATGACTAGTGTACCATCAATGTCTGCTAAAATAGGCAGGTCAAATTCCGTACGAACGGCACTGGTAAAAATTTAAAAAAAAGGTACATTAAAAAATGCCTCTCTACATAGTATATTTATGCCAAATTTCATATAAAATATCTAAAGTGGTATTACAGATACTAATAATAAATTATTTATATTTGAAAATTTTACCACCCTGTATTTCAAAAGTTAAGATGTTTAGGACAAACGTTCATTTGAAGTTTTCTTCTTAAAATGGATCCAAAAATCGCCTCCTTAAATATTGATATTCAGTTAGGAACACCCTGTAGGTAAAAAATAAAATATTTCCAAAATTACTTGTATTGCTTCGTGTACATTTGAAAAGCACTTGTTAAATGCAAGTATTCGTGAAGCGTTTTTTTGTATACGAAAGGTTAAAAAAAAAACAATAAAAATAAAGTTACTGTATAATATAATGTAAATTTGGCCGCTAAGTTCTAACAGCCGTATTTATTAAATTTATGTTGCTTGACATAAATCAAGCTTTTTTCATAATCTAAAACAATATAACCTAAAATCCTATACAATTAATAAAAACAGGGTGTAAAATTTTAATAAAATAAATAATTCAAATGACCGCACCAGGATGTAGCTTAAAATTATTCAAAATATAATTTGAAAGCTGCTTTAAGCTGAGATTTATGATGTTTTATACAGTTTAAAACTTAAAATATTTTAAAAAATAATATTTACTACAATTATTTATTGTTTCAAGCAAAAATTTTTTTCTATCCTCTATATTTGTATAACTTTTATCACGAATAAACTTTTATAAAAAATCAATAAAAAAATTCCTGTATATGTCTAACTTTACCCCGATTGCATACACTTAAGAGTGCATTTACGCTACACCTTAGGGGCGGGCGAAAGGACGCGGAGACGGTTGGCGGAGACTAACAAACTCCCACTACCACAATTTTCGTATAGCCGCATTAAAAATATTATATTTTATTTAGGTTCTTCCAAATTCGGTGTATCCATGCGATGTTGTTTCCGATTGCAAGCTTACGTTTTTCGGTAAGTATTTTTCACTTAAATGACATAAATTATACACCATTTTAAAGGTAAGGAAATAATCTATGCCTTTGCTGTAACGGATTTTTGAAAAATGAGTCGAGTTAAGAGAAAATAGTATCTAAACATAACCGATTTTAGGGTGAATTTCACTCAAGGAAATATTAAAAACTAAATCCAAATTTAAAAAACTATTACAGCAGAAGCCTAGATTTAAGTGTTGGCTTTCATATAGTTTTTGAAAATTATCGATAACTTATACCCATTTCGAGAAAAACATTATGCCCCGAACCCCAAATTGGATCCAATTTTCGCGGCGCGAATAGACTCTTGAACAAATTATACAACGTGCAAATCTTGTTAATTTAACTTTAAATTTCTGGGCAAACTTACTTAAATAAAACACTTTTTAAAAAAATAATCTGTATTAATCAGTATCAAAATAGTATGACAGTTTGATGGGTGCAGTGTGAATTACAGTTAGAACTCTAGGTAAGAAAGTAGGGTTTTAGGTATTAATAAATATTCAAATACATGTTTTAAAAACGGTATTACTTATGTTTTTTTTTTGTTAGTTATTACCAAATACTTAAAATTCTGTTTAATAAACCGTTAAAATTAAACTACTGACAGCACCAATAAGGAAAACTATTTAAAACTGATTTATTAAAAGTAAATAATAATTTTTAAATAAATTTACATTTTAACTTAAAATTAAAATTTAACAGTAACAAAAAAAAATAAACAGAACAATATTGACGACTACAATTCACTGCAGGTAAACCAGTGTACAAAATACTGTAAAAAATATCTATTCATATTTGCTTGATTTTATAATTTTTAAATTTTTAGGTTGAACATTTTTTCTATTTTGGATAAAAACAATTACATCATTAAGGGAACTTTTTAGGGATACATTTCCTTTTTCCTGCTCTATATTATTTTGTTTAAAAGCAGTTTCTTTTATTAGTGCTTTTTTATATAGTTAAAAATATGAAAAAAAAGTCAAAACCAATTTTACATACAGGCAATTAATTTACTTTTCACAGTATTTCGTAATTTAGTATGTAATTATAAGCTATTAAACAATCCAATAACACAATTTTTAATTTAAAAAAAAGTATTCATGAAAATTTCGCTTAGAGTTGCCCATCCTGCAGCAAACGAATTAAAACTTAAAACTAAGGGCTAATGAAACCGTTTTAAATTTTATCTTAAAAAAAGTCAGACTTCTTTATTTATTTAACAGATAAACAATAACCATTTAAAACAATATAAAATACAAAATCAAAAAAGTTATAATTTAAATAAAATTAGAAGAAAAAGTTAAATGGAGTGTATTATTTTAAAATATTTAAAACGGTTTAAATTTTTGCCAAAAAGCTAAAATAACAAAAAAAAAACGGAAGTTTTTCGTGAGCCTACACGTGTGAATCCCGTTGGATGTTTAAACTATCTCAATCAGCAATGTTTCTAACTTGGTATGAGAGTTTAAGCCTTCTTTCGGAAAAAAACACCTACTAGATCGACTAAAAATAAGCATTAAGATCACAAAACTTTAAATATTTAATAAATTATCTCATATTTTTTTACATCTCAGAGGTAAATATTAAATCTTTAAATTATAGTCTGTTTTGGTAACTTGAAAGATTTAGTTCATATTTTACATTCGTCTTGAGTTTTACACTTCTTTAACAAACTAGTTTAAATTTAAATGTAAAATTTTATTAGACTGATTGCTTCAGTATGTAATAAATTGTCTAAAAAACTGAGTATCTAGTAACTTTTTATTACCAGTTTTTAAAGGGATTAAACAAGACAAATGGGTTGCATCGATCAAAAAGGATTTAATTTTACTTAATCTTTACATATTATTAGGTGATCATCAAATATGTATCTCCAGTAATAAAGATATTATTTATTTTTATTTTTTAAAAAACAACCCCTGGAATGCGCATCAAAAACGAGGCAGAATCGCATTCGATCTGTTCCAGTTTTATCGAAGATGCTAATTTTTTAAACCTTTTTTTATTGAAATCGGGTTAACAAAGCTTTCTGGAAAGAAAGTTTTGTTTGTAGAAAATATATCCACTGAAAAGGTTCTTGGTCTAATTTTTGTTTGGATTCCCGTGGATTAATTAAAACTGGTGAATAGTATTACATAAAAATAAATGCATAAAAAATGATAGAAAAAAACGCGGAAATGACTCAATTTTTTTGCCGAACAATATACCTGTACACAAATTGCAAAGTTTAAGAACTACCTTTTCTCCATCCCTCTTCGACTACTATCTAATTTTTAGATAAAGTTTAAAAAAAAAATTTCATCGAATAATAAAGTAGGAGAAGCTTTGGAGGGACATATTTTGTAGAGCAAGAATGGACACAAAGAAATTGCAGCATCGTTACAGTGATTCAAGTGATTTTTTTAAAGAGTAACTGAAATAAAATCATATTTTAGGTCTGTTATTCAGAAATAGTTTACACTTTTTGTACACACTTAGTTCTAAAATACACCTTTATACTATATCTTTTAGATAAAGTTTGAAAATGCAAAAATTATTATCGAATAAAAAAAAGTGGTAGAAGCTTTGAAGGGGAATATTTTGCAGAGCAAGAACGGGCACAAAGAAATTGCAGAATCGTTCTAATAAAAAGAGTTACTGAAATAAAATCATATTTTTAGGTCTGTTTGTTATTCAAAAATAGTTTACACTTTTTAAACAAACTTAGTCCTAAAATACATGTTTATACTATATATTTTAGATAAAGCTTAAAAAAGTTTTAAAAAGCAAAAATAATTATTAAATAAACAATAGTAGAAGCTTTGGAGGAAAATATTTTGTAGAGCAAGATCCGGCACGAAGAAATTGCAGACTCGTTCTAGTAAATGATTTTTTTTAAAGAGTAACTGAAATAAAATCATATTTTAGGTCTGTTTGTTATTAGGAACTAGTTTACACTTTTTGTACACACTTAGTCCTAAAAAACACCTTCTATACGAGGGGCTTTTGTAAAAAAGTGTCAAATAATGTACACTATATTTTGAAAAACAAACAAATCTTTTCTTTCTGAAAAAAGTACAGTTTCGAAAAAAGTTAAATACTTGCATATGCAAATATGTAAAAAAGAAGTAAAATTAGAATAAAGTCTAATATTACAAAATCATAATTTTTTCCATTTTAATATATTCAGTAATCTTCCGAGATAAAACTAGTAGGCGCACAATGAACTTCCTTAAATAAATCAGTCGAATTAATATATTATAAGTATATATAAATATTATTACGTTATTAGAATATACAAAGTTGTAGATTAAAAACTGCATAATGCCTGAGTTTACCTCAACCTATAAAAATTAAAAGAAACCTATAAAAATTAAAGGATCTTTATAGATTGATTAGCTTTTATATGTGCAGATCGTTTTTTCTAATAAAATACAATTTTTAAATTCGGTTAAATATAGTGTTATTAAATCTCTATTTTGATATTAGGCGGATTTAAGACACTGTTTAAGGCATTTAAGGCTTAGATATTAATTGATCAATGATACAGCAAGGAACACAATCTATCCGGACGAGAGTTTGTGATAAAACATTTCTTAATTATTCGTCAAAATACTATAAATACAGAAAAAAAAGAACTGAAGATATCAATACCACTAAAATCTTGGACTTCAATTGTCTGTATTTGTTAATTGTTACACAACGTTTCGGTTAATTATGTATCTCCAACCGTTTTTAAGTGATAACTAAAAACTACTCTTAAAAGCTACGACTTATATACTATCTCTTGTTCACCGAAGCTTGACCGACTTTTCACGGTTCAGAAAAGGCTGCCAGACATTCGGAATATCGATACTAGGCTTGCTAAATACATTTTGGTTGTTTACAATTATTACAGATTCTTTATATTTTCTTTTCTTGGATTTCTTTATGAGTAATTTTTGCTTCCGACCATTGTATGCGGTGCGGTATTGTTTTGACCAAGCGTGTTCGGCAATCCATGACTTTGACGTTTCCCCCCGTTCCGTATTTTTTTTGTGTTCTTTAACTCTAACTTCAAGTGGTCTTTTTGTTTTCCCGATGTATACCTCACCACATTCACAGGGAATTTGGCAGATACAGTCATTATTTGAAACATTGTTGTCTGGTCTCGGCTTAGTAAGAATACTTCTTAAAGTAGTGGGATTTAAATGCCGTTTTAATATTATACTTATTCGCGATTCTGCGAATCTTTTCCGAAGGTCCTTTAATATATAATATGATATATCTTATTTTGATATAAAATATCAACATAAGACGAAAAACCCTAACATGAACCAGACTCCACATGACCAAATATTTATGACAATTCCATATATTAAAGGAAATTTGGAATTTCCGCAGGATCGCGAATAAGTATAATATTAAAACGGCATTTAAATCCTAAACTACTCTACGAAGTATTCTTACTAAGACGAGACCAGACAACAATGTTTCAAATAATGACTGTATCTACCAAATTCCCTGTAAATGTGAAGAATACATCGGGGAAACGAAAAGATCACTTGAAGTTAGAATTAAAGAACACAAAAAACATACGGAACGAGGTGAAACGTCGAAATCAGGGATTGCCGAACACGCATGGTCAAAACAACACCGCATACAATGGTCGGAAGCAAAAACTATTCATAAAAAAACCCACCAAAAGAAAAGAAAATTTAAAAAACATGTAATAATTGTAAACAACCAAAATGTATTTAGCAAGCCTACTATCGATATTCCGAATATCTGGCAGCCATTGCCGAACCAGGAAAAGCGTTCAAGCTTCGGTGAACAAGGGATAGTATATAAGCCGTAGTTTATAAGAATAGTTTTTAGTTATCACATGAAACGGTTGTAGATACATCACTAACCAAAAAGTGTAACAATTAACAAATAAAGACAATAGAAAAACAAGATTTTAGTGTTATTGAAACCATAACATTGTCTAACACTTTTAATGAAACGCAACTGTAGATATGTTCTGAATAATTGTGATATTTTAGGGATGTCTGTGAAAAAAAAGATGACAATTGCATTCTGGGGACACTAATGATACGTATCATTAACTAGATAGTTTACTAGCGATTTCAAGAAGATTCCACAATTAAAATATTAGCTAGAAGTTTTATTGGAGAACTAGAGATTATTTGGTTAATCTTATTATATTAATTATTGTTTACTTCACATTCCGGCTTTAAGAGCCTCTAAGTCGTAAGCTTAACAAGACAGTGGGATCAATCGAACTACCAACAGCCAAATAAAACTAAAAACAAATGTTTTTACATATCAATTATGTTACTTTATTGAGCCTAGTAAGTAAGGGCGTCTAGTTGTAATTCAGCTCCAAGTTGTCCTGGGTTCGATTCCCGTCAACGCATTGTTTATTTTTTAAATTTTAATATAAAGTAAATTTTGAAAAAAAGGTGCCACCGGTTAGGGTTCTGATAGGTTTTTGTTAATAAAGTAAAGTTTTTAAAAATACAATAATAAGTATATTTTAATCAAATTCAGAAAAAGTTCACAATGTGTCCCGCTAAGCTTACGACGCAGGTTCATCTTAATTCTACCAACTAATCTTACACCTTACAAGATATTACCAGAATTTACAAAAACGTCTTTTTAAATCTCACGATGCATGGAATGCTTGAAATTAACGAATTCACATTTTCTAATTAAGTGTTATTGCTTGTTATAAATACAAATATATAAACCATCCAAAATCCCTGCCTTCCAAACAAAACATCTTTAAAAATAAACTTTAAAATACACTTTATGTTTTTTCCCGTTAACTAAAAAAAGTGGAGCAATTTTATTTTTACTTTAAGATTATGTAAAATGCTGGATCGTGCCAGGTATGTCATAATATGCTTATACCTAAAGTCCAAAATTTCTGTCAGTGAGTCATTTAATACCGGCCACCCAACCGACGAAGCGGCTGAATAATTCGCGAGAATAAGTTACCAGCCAGCGATCGCTTTTAAAATAGCACGCCAATAGGTTTGTTCTCACAGAAAATTCATAACAAGTTTGTGACAGTTTTCAAACCGACGTGAATGCGCATGTCCATTTCTGATCGGTTTCAAACCAGTTGTGTGAACAGTTGACAGATAAAAAAGTTATCAGCGGTTAACTTCAGGTTTGTTTTTGACATGATCGAAGAAGAAGAGAAGAAGGAAGAAGATAACCTGAAATTTTGTTTTGGTTCGAAATTGATAACCATATAAATTCTTTTTCGTTAAATTGAGGAACAATAACTTTAAAACAAAATAGATTTTTCGGCCTGATCCTTTCCTCTACAAGATTTTCAAGGTCAGAGTCCGAGTGCGTTTCTGTATCGGAAAAGTCCGAATCATTCGAAAAATCAAAATCACTCATTTCTTTTGTCTTGTCTTTTTAATACCAATAAATATAGATTGGAACAGCAAAACAGAAAACAACAACGAACAAACACTACTAGAAAAAAATAAGATTAAGGCGCGCCTGATCCGCAAACTCTCCTGACAGTTTAAAAATCATCAGCAAAACATGTGAGAACACCACCCAAGTGTTTTCAAACAATCCAGAAACTTTTGTGTGAACGCGGACAGTTAATTGCGCAGAATCCTGACAGTTCCTGACTTCTGTGAGAAGAAACCTATTATGTATTGAAATCATTGTTATCGAGAAGACAATAAATGTGGCAACACACATCCCTTAGTTTACAACTTGAACAGACTTGAAAATAAGCGTATCGACAGGGTTTTCGTGCTGTTCGATGATTTTATTTAGTTTATTATTGATTATGGGCAGATTTTGTGAGTTTAAATTTTAATTGCTATACAGGGTATTTTCTAAATATTGTAAATTTCTAGTTTTCGTAGTATATAAATATTGTTTTGTGCCAATTTTATTATGGTTTATCTTAATTAGTGTATATAATTGTATATAAATATTTAGTGTTGTTAAGTACTTTTAATTCAGTAAACCATGAATATTAACCAACCTTTAACTAGTTATCCACCTACAAAAAAACTTAGTTAACGTTAAAAGAACGAATAATGGTTAAAAATGTTTACCATGGGATTCGGGAACGAAATCCTGAACTTAACCACTTTGGATGCTGCAGAGATATGTGCAACTTTAACAAAAGTTTTTTCGCGTACGGTATTCAGAGTTTTAAAGGCAAATAAACAATATTAGTAATTATTCGAATAACTAAAAAATGCTATTTTTTCGCTATTTTTTGCAGACTTTCTACTTTCCGATTGTTAAACATGAATCAGAAGTTGTTTTTTGACCGCCTCTTATAGTATTTCAAAAGAATAATAATTAATTTTTTTAATTACATTTTACGATATATTCCTTTAATTCTGTCATTTGCACGAAAACATATTTAAAAAACTCATACTATTTTATTATAAAAAAATCACTCAGAAAGTACGGAAAAAACCTTAATTTTCAATAAAAAGTAGGTAAAACGTTTAAGTCCGAATTCAACTCGAGATTCTAAAAATGTTGACCTGTTGCCAAGTTGTAAGAGTTTTCTTTATGACATTGTTAGGTATAAGGTATGCGGACCTTGCTTCGCTCGGCCCGCAATGTTTGATCAAAAATATCCACTAAATATGGAAGTCGAAAGACCCGAAATAGTTATTGGATTCTACAAGCTGATGATTTCAGGGCTTTCGTGTTCCTTGTATAGTGGATATTTTTGATGAAGCGATGCGTGCAAATATCGTGTTTAATATTGATTTTGCAAGATCGGTGGTCAATTGGCAAGTCGGTGTAACTTGGATTGTCTATCGTTCTGTTTTTACATCTTTTTTAATTTATGTTAAGACTGATTTTTTAATTATTTTTTTCATGTAGCAAAATAAAATCGGAGGAGGTAAAATAAAAGTAAAAAATGTGTTTTTTTTGAAAAACTATGAAAAATTGCCAAAAAAACTCAATTTTGTGTTCTATGACCTCAAAATAGGAGGTGTGCAAAATTTAGCAAAAAATTTACATTTTTTATTAATCCGAATAATAACCAAAATAATATAGGCTTGTTACTAATTTAAAGGGTTGATGAAAATGTGAGAAAATAACTTTTGCATGTAAAAAATATTTTCATGTTTTAACGAAATTTTATAATTTATTTTCTGAAATGCACACGCCACTGAAATTGATTCCCCTGACGCAGCAGAACCGGGGCACTCTAAAGGCGAGCGATGCGTCATTGACACAAATTTTGGACTTGAAGTATACAAGATTTTTATTATTTATATTTTACAAATATTAAAGATATTCAACGCTACTATCTTTTGTTATAAAAGGGCAGTGATCTTATAAAGCTAGACACAGCTTATAGTCGAAAAGTCGACCGTCAGTTCATTTACACCTTAATTAAAAATAAATATAATAGATAGTTAAAAATAATGAAGATAGAAAATCAGATATCAACATTTGGCAAAACCAGAAAACTCTTTAGAATGAGATCAGGTGTTTCTTGTTTATGGTTTTTACCGTGATTTTACCAAATCATCTGTTATATTTTTTACGTAATGCATGCGAAACCTAGAATATTTTCTATTTTCTATTTAGAATGCTATTAGTTTTATTTCTGTATTTTATAGACCAAAACTAGACCGGTTGCCATAAGTGACATACAGCACATTAACAACAATCTTGTTTTTTTTTCGTAATTAATTTTGCTTTAGTATAGGCAACACTGACATAAGCAATTCTAAGGTCAAACTTCCTACTATTGGACGGTATAGCGAATGTTTGTTATACGTATATAATGGGAAAAACAGCTTTTTAGAAATTTGTTCCTTTTTTTTAAAGACTTACATTTAGCAATTAAATATAAAAAATTGAGGGAACCTTGCCCAAAAATTTTGGTCTGTTGTCTGGAAAACAGGGTAATTTAACATTTATTATTCTTAAGTATTTAAGTATTTTCAAAAAAGAGAGCTTCTACAGGGTACTCTTACTTTTCTTATACAGATTGTCCAATAAATAACCCGAGAACAAGACAATATTTTAATCCCTTAAACCGTAAAGCTTCTGGTAAACACAGTGTAAAAATAAAAGTCAACAAAACTACCAGGTATTGGGAAAAATATATAATATCCATTACATTTTTTAATTTTTTTCTCTCACTCAGTTGAATGTTTTTAAACCTTGTAAACACTACATTAAATTAACTTAACAAAATGTGTTTTTGCATCAGAACCACAACCACAAAACAGAAATGCTATTGACTAGTCTTTGTTCTCAGGATTTTTTGAACAGCCTGTATGTTTTGTTTACCAATAAACAAATTAATATTTAAAATCACACTATTATTTCAGTTAACCATTGGAGAAGTACTTTTTTAAACTTATCCTAGCAGGTTACCAGAGGCAGTTATATGTAAAACTAAAACCAAAATTTATTTTTTGCGAAAGCTTGTATGTATTGTAAAATTAAATAGTTTTTTTAACATAAAACAAAGCACGGGTAAATTACATTATAAAAAACGCATACAAATTTAAAAAATAACCTGAGTTAGTTCCAGTTATTACTTGATTTAATTAAAGTAAAAGTATTTTTTTCAACATTTTCAATATCACCACTATTGATTTTGAGAATCAGTTTCGGGCTGTTTTTTTATTATTTTTCAACCGATCATAACTAAAGTTGACATACCTATAAGGGCCCAAATTTGACACCCATACTACTTTTAGCTACTTTTGGTTTTTTCGAACCAAACCTTAATTTTTAAATAGAACACCCTATATATTTTTAAACTTTTTAAATCTAGAGATTAATTTTAAAGCAACTGTAGTAGGCCGTGACTAATATAAAATGACTCAAATGAAGTAGCATATCTTCATAAAAAAGTGTATTTATTGTGTTGTAACGATCCTTTGAATGCTTATAAGTTCTCAAAGTTGCCAAAATATTTTATTATTTTCATAAATTAATTGTCAATTATAATATCTTTAAGGCTTAAAATATTACTGAAATGTTTACGATTATTTTAAAAAATTTGTAATTATTTAAAATTTTCTTAAAACATACGGCACCCGGGTAAAAATTTTGCTGCTACTAATTGAAGCTCGAAAGAGTAGGAACATTTCGTACAAGTAACTTAAAATGATATTCCGGAATTTTTTGACGTGGACATAGTAACGATAAAATATCAATGTTTCTGTTTCACTAAAAGAAGTAGGTACTAAATGTTTAAATGAAGTTTCCAGTTTAAAGACAAATCTTTAATTTAATTTTTTTTTAAATATTTTATTTTCTGACAATATTATTTATATTTACACACACTTCTTTATGCAATTTTAAGAGGTAAACCTACCCTTATTATACACTACTACTTACGATACACTTAAATACATTAAAATATAAAATTAAAATGTTTCGATTCTTTATAAAATTATTTAAAAAATTATTAAAAAATAAGTTTATGTAATTGTTTCACTTTTTGAGATTATGTGGTTTTTCTTAAGACCGAATATTATATAACTTGAAGTCAAAACCAAAGTTTTAGCCGTTTTTTTTTTTTTTTTAATACATATAAGTTGGAATACCTTTAATTGGCAATTTCAGCAATTGACGTTTCCTTTGTTAGATTTAATATCGATTTCAAAATTATTTTTAAATATTAATATTAAAACTAAGAATGAAGGTGCATTTTGGTGTCACAAAAATATATACAGGGTCCTGCAGCTCACCTCCCGTCTTATTTAGCTCATTTATTATTCACTGTAAAATTTTCATATTTTGCAGACGTTACCTTTAACCTACGGTGCATTCCAGGAAAATAATTTTGGTTATAAAGGGTGTCACAAAAAAGTGTGACGTCACGATGGTGCATTTTTTTAAATGGGACACTGTGTAATTTTTTAAATATTTATGTACCTCCTGTGGTTATTTATATTCCTCCAAAATATTGTCAACATCGGTTCAGTAATTTCAGAGAAAAAACATATATAAAAAAACTGTTTTGCACCATTGAATTTAAAAATGAATAAAAATACCAATAGTGCTTGATTAATAGAATTAAACAAGGAACTTATTAAGTAACATTATATTAGTCGCTTAGGTCATGTTTGGTTAATTCGAACTGTACAGGGTGTCCAAAATTTAGTGTCAAATTCTTCAAATTTGAAAGCACTTTATTTTTCTTATTTTAAATATGAGCCCCTGAATATTTTTAGGTCGTTAGATACAGAATTAAAAAACAAACATTTTTCTAATTATAACCCTATCGAAATTCCTAACACATTAAAAGTTATTCGTTGAAAACTCATTTTGGCATGAATTTTAATAGTAATACCATTGAATAAAAATGATAGGTGGCTATGAAAAACAATTTATTGACATTAGAGTTTCCCAATAACGTTAATTATTACCTAGAAATTGGTTTAATTTACCTAAATATTAGCCAAAAGTATTAAAAATTAAAAATAAATAATTATTTAACATTTAAAGGTTTTTCTTAAATTAATTTAATTTAATTAATAAATAATAATAATTTACTCAAATTTTTATAATACGTCAAAATAAGATTTTGTGAGTTAAATAAACTTCAATGTCAATAAATTGTTTTTCATAGCCACCTCACTTATATTCAATGGTATTACTATTAAAATAAATGCCAAAATAAGTTTTCAACGAATAACTTTTAATGTGTTGGGATTTTCGATAGGGTTATAATTAGAAAATGTTTCTTTTTTAATTCTGCATCTAACGACCTAAAAATATACAGGGGCTCCTATTTAAAATAAGAACAATAAAGTGCTTTCAAATTTGAAGAGTTTGACACTAAATTTTGGACACCCTGTACAGTTCAAATTAACCAAACATGACCTAAGCGACTGATATTACGTTACTTAATAAGTTCCTTGTTTAATTCTATTAATCAAGAACTATTGGTATTTTTATTTATTTTTAAATTCAATGATGCAAAACAGTTTTTTTTATATATTTTTTTCTCTGAAATTACTGAACCGATGTTGACAAAATTTTAGAGGAAGATAGATGACTACAAGAGGTACCTAAATATACAAGAAAATACACACTGTTCCATTTAAAAAAATGCACTATCGTGACGTTACACTTTTTTGTGACACCCTGTATAAACAAAATTATTTTCCTGAAATGCACTGTAGGTTAAAGGTAACGTCTGCAAAATATGAAAATTTTACATTAAGTAATAAATGAGATACATAAGACGGGAGGTGAGCTGTAGGACCCTGTATAATAAAAAATATATAGGTCTGTCAAATATGGTTATGATTAAATAAAAAAAACAACATAAAAGTGATTTCGTCGGCACGAAAAAAATAATAAATGTCGGTAACTTTTTACCGGTTTATTATTTAACCGAAACATTAATTTGTTTAAAAGTAAGTTTAAATTATAACACATGATATGAAGCAATACCCTGTTTAGGTACATGTTACGTAATTATTACAAATCCGTTACAGGTCCAGATAAAGTTACCCTTGGAGGAGCAACTGATGAGGTAGTGATTGCAGAGAGACTATCAACTGACGTTTTACCGTCTTCAGATGGATCAGAAGTGGTTACTTCGGTTCTACGTAGCAGACTGGATAAACTTTAAAAGAGAGTGCGTTTTAAGCGAGTGTAATTTTTATTTAAGAATAACAAAGATTAGAAGATACATCGGGAAAATATTTAAAATTTAACAAAGAATTTTAATGTGAGTCAAAGCTGTCAAAACTTTAATTGAGGTACTGTTTTGTACTTCAAGTATTTTACTTCAAGTACTTTTTATTAGGAGGTACTTGTACTTGTACTTGATTAGTTTTTATGAAGATACTTGGATTTTAACTTGATTTGACCAAGTAAATTACGTAAAGTATTTATTTAAGTACTTGAAGTATTACGATGTACTTGAAGTAAAAAAAAGTACTTCTAGTAAAAAGAGTACTTTTAGTAAAGAAAGTACCTAAAGTAAAAAATCAACCAAGTACTCGAATTTACACGCCTTAGATAATCGTACAAACAAGTTAAAACAGGAAATACGCGTAACCGCTGCTGTTTCTATTGTATTGCATTACAGCGCTTATTTGAATTGGATCCAACATTAAGACAAGTGTAACTATTACTGAGAAATAGACTTTTTGTTCTTTAAATCGGTTTTGTGTCAACGTAAAAATTATAAGTGCTCTGGTATTGTGAAAACAAAAAAGAAAGATACCTAATAGTAGAAGGTATCCCAAGAATAGGTTTTGGGTGCCAACCTGTGGCACCCATGAAACACTCGCTTTGGCAGATGTATCGGATGCCAACGGGTGCCAACGCCAACCCGTTGGCAACCACAGGAAAAAAACCCATTTTGGGAAAAACCAATATTTCCTCTAATAGTTTAAGACCCTACTTGTTTTCCTAACTATAGTTTTTACCGACTGGCCTACTTTCCAACGACGTAGCGCTCAGTCCTTAAAGCTTTTAGGAGTTGTTGGAAAACCCTGTTTGGAGGAATAAACCCTCTAACTTCCTTACAAAAAATACTACTCAAGTATAATTTGTTTTACATGAAGTACTTTTAATTACTTCAAGTACTTTTATTACTTCAAGTACTTTGGTTTACTTCAAGTACTTTGGTGTACTTCAAGTACTTTTCTTTACTTACAAGTACTTGGATTACTTCAAGTAAATACTTGGTGGTACTTAGTACTTTCAGTAATTTCTTAAAAATCAAAATCTATGGTACTTGTACTTGAAGTACTATTTAAGAGTACTTTGACAGCTCTGATCTGACTGATATATTTGATCTCTCAAATTTTTATATCGAATCGAAAAGTAACGTTCAGTAGCATACGTTGCATGGGTATTCGATTCAAGAAAAAAAGGTATGGTAACATTTTAAATTTGATGGTCGTAAAAAAAAGTATTCTTGATGGACCTATCCTCAGATATTTTGAATAAATTAAGAAATTGTGCGCGCCCAGGTCATAACTAGATTCATAATGAGTCATAGAAAAAAAAGCAACACGTTTAACATAGCCGTGAGCCGTGAAAATATTTTCTGAGAAATTATTCTTAGATATTATTACATCCCGTTTTTTAAATTGTCACTATTTTAATTATGTCAATTCCAAAGATGTATTTAAATACAGAAATACATACAGTGTGTCCCAAATTGGGCCTACATGTATTGGTAACTCGGGAACCATTAGAGCTACATTGTTGGGTAAATTAGGAAAGTTTTAGACAATTTAATTGCAAAATTAAATCTGCTTTCAGATTTTATTTATCTTTTATGGTTTTTGATATAATTAAGAAAAACCAAAATGGTGCATTTTAACTTTTGCCTGTAGCTCGCAAACTACCAATTTTACGGTTTTAAGATTACTACATTATTAGAACACTTTTTTAAGAAGAATTTAATTTAAGTAAAAATATTTTTCTAACTTTATTTGTTTTTAAGATATTTACCCGAACTTTGGATTTTCATACGGACGCCATATTGGATTTTTTTTGTGAAAAGGTGTATTTAAGGGAATATAAATCTTGTTCGGGAGAACGAAGAGTTACCTTTGTTATACCAAATTTTTTTAAAACATGATGAAAACTTAATAATTTCTCCAGAAAATTTTTCTTACAGCTCTATTTTCTGTGCGATGAACATCTATTAATTGAATATTATATCCGAAAGGTAACAATGCAAACTGTTTATGTATAAACAAAAGTTATTTATTACGGTTACTAGTTACTTTTTGATTTAAAGCAATTTAAATCCAGGAATCCTGATTAATACAAAAATATATATATTTTTTAGGAACACTACCAAATAATTGGAGTATATCAATGATACCGGGTGGTGCATCGCCAGAGTGACCATAGGAAATCCCAAGTAAATTTTGATACATTGAAATATTAGCTCCCCTATTGAATCTACAACAAAATTGTATTAGACTATTTTAAAGACGTTGATAAGATTAGGTCACATTCTAATTTCTTTTTTCTAATAAAGCAATTAAAAGTTATTTAAGGAAAACTATTTGTAAAATCGTTGCATACCTGCTACACACCTTAATGATGCCACCAGTAATAAATAAAATGTCTTGTCAACTTTTTAATTTACGTTTTACTTTGTATTAGTTATTTCAAAATGTTT
Source organism: Listronotus oregonensis (assembly GCA_019359885.1). Taxonomy (NCBI): domain Eukaryota; kingdom Metazoa; phylum Arthropoda; class Insecta; order Coleoptera; family Curculionidae; genus Listronotus; species Listronotus oregonensis. The sequence goes on from JAHBCN010000146.1 coordinate 33,926, forward strand.
TTCAGTATTAAAGAGAAAATAACAATGATTAAATAGTATTACATGGAAAATAGTTATCGAAGAGTATCCGACATGTTCTCTACGTTTTTTCCTGACAGACACATACCAAGTAAGACAACAGTTCAAAATATCGTTCATAAGTTTGAGACAAAAGGTACTGTTATTAATAAATGCAACTGCTTAGAGCGAAATAATATTGTACTCGATGAAAGAGCGCAAGAAAATAATGCCGATTTAGATGTTTGACTTCATGTAGAAGAAAATAAAGGAATTAGCACCAGGCTTCTTGGCAAAGTTGTAGGAAAGGATTACAGCATAGTACTACGCAAATTAAAGAAATATAAATATCATCCGTACAAATATCAAAGATACCAGAAATTAAGGGAAGGCGATGAGATCCGAAGAGCAGATTTTTGTTTTGAAGTTATGGAAATGGCGAATAACGATAGGGACTTCTTACGCAATATTTGTTTTAGTGACGAATGCACCTTCACATTAAACACTGAACCAAACGTTCAAAACATCAGATACTGGAGCAAAGAAAATGAACACAGATTTGTATCTACAAGGACTCAATACCCTCAAAAGGTAAACGTTTGGGCGGGTATATTTGGACATCGGATTATTGGACCTTTTTTCTTGCATCACAATTTGGGAACAGAACTATTACAAAATCAAGTGGGGCCGGCATTGGAAGAAGTTGCATCTGACAATCAAGACATTTGGTTTCAAATGGATGGTTGTCCTGCACACAATTCACGAGAAGTAAGGGAATATGTTCAAAATGTTTTCAATGGACTCACTATAGGACCAAATTACACCATAAATTGGCCAGCTAGGTCTCTCGATCTTTCGCCAAACGACGTATTTTTAGACAGTTTTTAAGTGTGTTCTTCACCTTCCTATAAAATTGTTCAATTATGTAAAAATCTCATTATGTAGTTCAATGTAATTACTTGTATTTATTAAATGATTACAACCATTATTTTCTCTTCAATACTGTAAAACATGTTGAAATAACTAATACAAAGTAAAACGTGAATTAAAAAGTTGACAAAACATTTTATTTATTACTGGTGGATTCATTAAGGTATGTAGCAGGTATGCAACGATTTTACAAATAGTTTTTCTTAAATAACTTTTAATTGCCTTATCAGAAAAAAAACTAAATTTAGTATGTGAGCTAATCATATCAACGTCTTTAAAATAGTCTAATACAATTTTGTTGTAAATTCAATAGGGGAGCCAATATTTCAATGTATCAAAATTTACATGGGATTTCCTATGGCCAGTCTGGCGATGCACCACCCGGTATATGTAGTATATTATAAAATATAAACAATTTTGTTGTCAAGGCCCTACCGTGGGTGGGTTGTCCAAAAACGTCTAGTAGATATGCTATGATGTTCTAACATACCATCCAATCCATTAAAAAACAAATTGACCGCACTGGATGAGCGAGCATTCACAAAAATTATTTTGCTAACAAATGCAAACAAGAGAAATTTCGATGAAAAGGAACAACCTGCTGGAAATAGAGGTGTCAAATATATGCTAACAATTAAACCATTACTTGAACGTATAAAAGAGGAAAATGCAAGAAAGCAGAGAGAACGTGATAATCAATTAGGAATTACACGTGCACAACAGCCTCAGGGTTATGGCTTACCAATCGATAGTCAGTCTGGTTTCTTACCTGATTACAAAACATTTTACAATAATAAAATTGACTACGTTTACTGGGATGATCCAAATGAGCTTGTGGATAGATTAAAATTGTTAATGGCAAGTAAGGTAGCTGGTAATAACTCTCATGAAAACGAGATTATAAGTATTCTTGAGGAGTTAAGAGAAGCTGATATCATTGAATAAACTGATTAGACATAGTGACGCAGTATCATTAGCACGATGACTCTCGACAAATTCGGACGTAATTTAACACATCCCTATCATCTAGCAAAAAAGCTTAAAAGAGAAAATGGTTTGAAAGATATTCCTGAAAAGACTTTGTATGGTTACATGAATATAATGTTGACTTGCGAAAAGGGTTCATCAAGGTATCTTTTTATAAATGGTTTAAAATTTGACTATTATATGTTTCCTATTAAGATTGGAATAATTGAATATGTTAACATTGACTCACCTCTAAAAACTTTTATTAACAAAAAAGAATATAAAGTACCAAGCGATTTACTGCAGCAAGAGTTAAAATTTGATGATAAAATTACGTTTTTAGGAGATAAACTTAAATCACATACTAAAATATCTGTTGAGTTTGTAATTAAATATCCTATTTCATAGGTTTGGTATATAGATACATCTTTGTAATTTTAGGTTAAGTATAGTTAGTAGAACGTAGTATTTTAATTTGTAATGTTAGTAGCAAATTAATTGTAGCCTATTTTTGATTCACCCTGTATATATGGTTTAAATAAATTAAATTAATATATACAAAGTGTTTTATTATTTAATATTCAAAAATTGTAAGATTAATATAATAATAAGGCTCTTCACCCCACGCCTAAGCCCCAGGTCTACACCCTAGGCCCGGCGCTTAAGCGTAGGGGGCCCCCACATGTTAGGTTAGACATTTGGCGTTTGACAAGTGACGTTTGACAGACGCCATTTTTACTGAACATGCGTAAGTGCCTAAGATACATCTCATCCACGTAAGCAGGTTCTAAGTCACATGGTTTTGACATATGACATTTGACAGCTGACAGGCGCCATTTTTTTAACACATGCACAGTGCTCTAAAATAGTAGTAGCCTAAGATTCCTAATTATGTCTTCTACTGCACACAATTTAACCAATACTTTTTAATATACCTTCGTGGCCGAATGGGTTAGGCGCTGGAACCAGAAGCAATAGGACGACGGGCACTAGGTGGTTCAAATCCTGCTAGGTTTTTTAATTTATTTATTTAATTATTTACGTCACTTCTACTATACATCTATTTCACAACAATATCTAATATTCTCCCGTGGTGCAATGGTAACGCGCTGGACTTTGAAGCAATAGGACGGTGGTTCGAATCCTGCTAGGTTTTTATTTAATTATTTCCAATTTAACTCCGATGAGCTGGTGACGTATTTAATTATTTCCAAAATGACCCAATGACCATGATGACGTCACAACGTGGATTTGACAGGTGACATAAATATAGTTAGGTTAAGATTCTAATACTAATTTGCCTATCACGCTAAGGTTTGTTGGACGTACGTAATAAACCTTAAAAATAGTTAGCTAAGATTCCTAAATCATCCAATATTTAAAATCATTCTATTTTGAGTAGGGTTGAAGAAAGATTATTTTAAAAAATGAACTTTGGACCTAAGATTTTCCAAAAATCATGGAAACAACTTAACCAATAGTTAATAAAAATTAATTAGTCAAAAATTATGATACCAAATAAAAATCAATGTGGTGAGTTAGGGTTATTTCTGTTCTGATATTTAGAAATTTCATCAAAATATTTCGAATACAACCAAAATTTTAAAAAATACAATGTGAAACAGCCACTCTTTGTGACAACTATAGGCCTTTAATATTGTGACCAAAACGGCTACAGATAAATTTCGAGATATGTACTTAATACAGGGATGAGCTTTTAGGTATAAGTTTGAAAATTTAAAGATATACACCGTGTTCAAAATTAAGTCGGCACTATTGCTAACTTTTTTATTATAAAAGATACAAGTTAGGTTAAATTAGCAAAGTTGTGTACATTTTTACGCTGATTACAATGACAATAATAAAAAACAAATAAACATCAGATTTACGAATTATTCACAAAAATATTTTTTTTTTAAATGCAATACCCTGTATTTGTTACGTTTATTCGATAAAGAATGTAATTTTCTATACAATAAGTTATTTACATTTTTTTTTCTAAAATAATAAAAAGCGGAGTTATTTCAAATGAAATGTATTTTTTCATAACTGTGCGCAGGCAGCCATGGAATTCTCAAAATCGCTTTTTTTGTACAAATTATCGTAGTACGCTATGACAGAAACCAAATTTAAATAAAGTCCGCCATAAAGGTTATAATTTGTCAAATCTTCTAATTAATTGGGTTAATAATAAACATCGTAATTTTAGTTTTTTTTTAATAATAACACATAACTAAGTAACATTGATAAAATACATTATACTAATAATGACTATATTGACATCATCCAAAAAATCCTCCAACGCATTACTTAACAAATTCAGATATCGTTCACATGTTAAAGATCCTTTTTAAAACATAGGTCTAACAATTTCTGATCCAATGAGGCAGCACTATACGTTTAAGCTAAAACGTCTTTGTAGACTGGAGGGATGGTGGCGCAGGACATTTTCACTGCTCCAATAATATTGGTTTTTTCACGTAACATACCTATTACTAAATTTAATCTTATGGCCCCAAAAAATTAATCGTAAAAATTTGGATTTTCTATAGCAGCATTTACAAACCATTGGCAAAAGTTTATACGCCTTTCGTAATTAACTGGCAAAAAAATTTGTGTGGGTCTGTATTTGTAGGGTACATAATTATGTTTTTTTCCAAATTTTATAAATGGTTTCTTAGCATAGATCAAGATCTCAACTACAGTCTTTGGTGGAATTTTCACAATAAACTTTAAAATATAACAAAACATTAATTTCTGTTTGTTGATTAATTATAAAGGTTTTCTTATTTCTACGCCTTACAAACCATTGGCAAAAGTTTATACGCCTTTCGTAATCACCTGGCAACAAAGTTTGTGTGGGTCTGTATTTGTAAGGTACATAATTATGTTTTTTTTTGCAAATTTTATAAATGCTTTCTTAGCATAGATCAAGATCTCACCTACAGTCTTTTGTGGAATTTTCACGATAAACTTTAAAACATGCCAAAACATTAATTTCTGTTTGTTGATTAATTATAAAGGTTTTCTTATTTCTACGCTTAAGAAAAACACTTATTTTTGATTGAAACTTTTAATGAAGGACTAAAAAAATCTTTTGTTTGGCATATTTCTTTCTAAAAATAGTTTCACTCTAAAGCCTGATGCCATTTTTTTCGCCAAATCATGTAGCATTCTATCATATCAAACTTCTCAAAATGACAACATTTTAAACAACAGCAGCATAAATTAACTATTGCCTTATAATGTACAAGTTGTCACCAGAGTTTATGTTTGAATAATAAACTCTGGTTGTCACTAAAACTAAAGCATTATGGCGGATAGACATGTTATCTTTTGTTTTTCTTTTATTTCTGTCATTGCATAGTACAAATGCGATTTTAAGAATTCCATGGCTGCGTGCGTCCGCACAGCAAAAACAATATAATATATTGAATAACAAGGCTTTGATTGCTTGATTTTTTATTTATCCAATAAAAGTTAAAGTTTATTTAATTAATTATGTTTGGGACAATTGAGGAGAAATAATTGATGCTATTACAAGTATTATATTCAGACCATATTAAAATAGTATTAAGTTAAAATATCTTGTTATTATGTAAATGATTCTATATATTTAAATCTAAGGGAAATCTGTACTTCCTTAAAAATCAGGGAAATTATTGTGTTTAAAGCTTATGTAATTCAGAAAAAATTTGCAATGTTTATTGCAATGGAAACTTAACTTGGGTTAAATTAAAAGTGTCGTACGGTGAATACCAATATTCCCTTCGCCTTAAACAATACTGCGATTGGCACAATATCGTGACCATTATTTCAATGCGGCGTATATTCAATTTAACGATAGCTAAAATTAAAAACAACGTCCCACCTTCATATCGGTATTCGGCAACTTTGGCGCTGGCTGAACTGAATGTCAACAGGTTCAGGGTTCAACTGAATGGTTAAATATCAATGCTTGTGTAGACCCTAATTATTTTGTCTTTAGTAAGAATACATATTAATAAAATGAATAACTTGCTGGTTTCCTGGGGGTTGAACTCCTTGATACAAGTATTTGCAGGTAAGTTAAATTATACGATATTTTTTCCTATGTTTTGTTGTATAGAATAACGAAAATTTATCATTGCGCCATAGTGGCAATCTGGCTATCTCGATGGCTATCTAAACGATTTTTCCTAATGATATATTTGTATACAAATTTTCAGAAATAAGGGTTTTTTTTACTTTTATTTTAAAAAATCCCTTATTATGATGGATGAGCTGGGTTAGGGTAAAGACAAGTGCTAACTATTACCATCAAGAAACTTTTTTTTTGGAAATCAATACTAAAAATGTATCCCATGTGGTGCAAGGATATTTTAATTTAATTATTCTATTTTTAGACAGAGGGATAAATCTAAATGAGAAAGAATTAGACATTGTAATTCCATCAAGGGACTTGCAAATACATTTTAAGGATTGTTTAGAAAAATACATTCAGGAGGAAAAAGAAAATACATCAGATCTTGATACATGTGCTTTTGGAGGTACCTGCGGATGATTTAACATTTGGTATAACGGTAAGTGTTTTACTTATTATACAGGATGGCCCATTTTTTTAAACCTGTTTGATAAGATAAGAGGCTAATGTTAGTCCTTATCAAACAACTTAAAAAATCTATTTCGTTTCCCTGCACTGTAGCAGAGACCCCGTTTACTGTGACAGAGATCCCTTATTCTGTGGCAAAGGCTCCAGGTACATAAAGTAGTACTGTAAACCTTAGGTCAGCAAGTCCCTTGGCATCTACAAGCTCAGCAACTTCCTAAGAGGACGTCACCAATGAGTACATAATTGTTCCCACCGAAAACAGAACAGAAGTTCATTTTATGGGGCAGAAAACCTTTGGACGCAAGACTTTCAGAAATAGTTTCCGGAATTCGATTTTAAAACCCTATTAAATGTAGTACAAATTAATATTTAGTCAATAAAACACTTGTATTTAAACAATTAAAGTATTTTATTACAATAAATACTACATCAAATTAAATCAACTGTGGGTTAAGGTTGTTTAAATGAGACTCTATTTCAAGATAAATAATAATAATTTTTGTCACACAAAATATTAGATTTATTTTAAATAGAGTTCATATTAATGTAGTATACACCTACTATTTGCTCCAGATTAAATCTATTTTAATAAATCGGACTTTTCATTGCATTTAACATAGCCATTAATCAAAAACCAATGAAATTCAATAATTTATTATGTTAGTTTAATTACGCTTTGTTAATGTTTAAATAAGATCACAATTTACTTCAATGATTCTTATGTTTGAACTAATTACAATGAGATATGCACAAATAAAAGTAAGATATTCATTTATTTAATCACAAATGCCATGCAGGTATTGCAAATACAGTACCGCATTGACTCAATGTGTATCCCATTCATACTATGAAAGCGTCTTCTGTGTGCGGTTATGAAAAAATACATTTAAATTAAAATAACTCCGCTATTTCTCATTTTATAAAAGAAATGTAAATAACTAACTGTATAGAAAATTAAATTCTTTATCGAATAAACGTAACAAATACAGAGTGTTGCATTTAAAAAAAGTATATTTTTGTGAATAACTCGTAAATCTGATGTTCATTTGTTTTTTTATTATTATCCTTGTAATCAGCGTAAAAATATACACAACTTTGCTACCTAACTTGTATCTTTTATAATAAAAAAGTTAGCAATAGGGCCGACTTAATTTTGAACACGGTGTATAAAACACAGGTCAACATTTGATCTACGCGGGAACGCCGGAAGCGGTTAGGGGCTACTAGGGTTTTTGGGGTCGCTGATTACGATGAGAGGGTCGGTTATTCTTCATCACCTCAGGTTTAAGGTCAGTGGAGGGCCAAGTGAAGAAAAAAACCATCGAAAAAATCTGAAAAAATTCATGCATATGTGTTCGGGGTCGCTGAATCCATATCCGGCGGTTATTTACTATTTGAATCTTGACTTTCAAATGACCTTGAATCTGACCTTATGAAGGTTAACTGACCTCAGACTCTGATTCGCCGACCTCGAAAACATACGTACGAATTTTTTTAGATTCTTAAATCGTACTTAACATTTTTATCCCAAAAACCCTTTAAAATAACCTCAAAATGACATTGGATGACCTCTAGGATAGATGTAAATCAACACCGGATTCGGATTCGGAGACCTCGAAAACATATGCATGAATTTTTCCAGATTTTTCTGATGGTTTTCTTTACTTGACCTTCAAATGACCTTGAACCTGACGTGATGGAGGTTAACCGACCCTCTTATCATTATCAGCGACCCCAAAAACCCTAGTAGCACCTAACCGCTTCCGGCGTTCTTGCGTAAATCAAATATTAACCTTTGTAATACATCATGACATTTCACGCATTAATTTTTTCTATGACGTATATTTTTTAATTCTTTGTGTCAGACTATAATAAGCACATCTACTTAAAGTACTTATACAAAATAAAAAATCATCGATTTAAAAAAAAAATACGTCTTAGGTTACGCGCGTTAAAAGTTGTTTAAGAGAGTTGTAATTTTTTTTGACATTAACAAAATGATCTTAACCGGTTACCTAAATTCTCATTTCTATACTATAAATTAACATGCAGTGTTACCTTTCTTACCCAACCGCTGTGTTCACACATCGTCGTTGTGGTTGGTTATCGGCAACTCTTGTTGCCACCGTATGGAACGGGATCCGAAGCTAAGATGAACACAAGGCTTTAACTCAAGGTGTTAGCATACCGTGCTGATGAGTGATTGACATCCTGTGCCTTAAACAGGTGTACCCGGCGGTGCCTCTGAGATACAGGGCAACCTCTCAGAGTATCTAGCCTTACTGCGGTAATGCGGGGCTTTGCCGTGGTGGACTATTACTTCCCTAGCTCCAAACAGAAAGCGGACAAAACCACTTTTATAGGAAAAAAGTGACATAGGTCCACTGACCGAAACGGATAAATCCGTTTCCAGAGGTGCCACTCAAGGTCACAAGCAGACAAAGGTGTGCCGACCGAAACGGGTGAATCCGTTTCGTAACGTGCCCCTGAAATCACCGGCGCCTGTTTCACGGAGAAGGGCTAATCCATCCCGAACAAACAGGTGCTTAGGACGGGTTCCCTAAATCCAAACAGAAAGCGGACAGAACCGCCTTTATAGGAAAAAGGGTTCCCTGGCTTTAAACAGAAAGCGGATAGGACCGTTTTTTCATAGGATAAAGCCGAAGATGCGGCCTCAGAAAGAACATCTGGTTCCTGTAACAAGGACCTGGTAGCTACCCACGTCACTAGACAGGGAGAGGAGGGCATGATGGATCTAATCGTCTGCTCGTCATACTCTCCAGGAGACAGGTACACCAGGACACATCAGAACACATTGTGCTCGTGTCCGGTAGCGACACGAGTAAGAGGAGATGTAAGAACTCTCTCCCAATCTGGTATCGGATTCATTAGAAGTCCGATCCTATTGGGAGAAATATAAAAAGGTGTGAGCCACAATGGACCGAGCGGTCGCAGTGGAGGGCGTAAAAAGTCCACTCATTTTAAACCTACCTACCTACCTACCTTTCTTAGTAAAAGGTTTTTTTATCCTCCAAAAATAATAAAATGAGGAATATGACAAACATTCTGCAAATTAAACGAAAAAATAGCTAGATAAATAGGATAAACTTACTGCAAAAGCTTTTGATCAGCTTCCTCTTTTTTGGCTCTCGTGTCTTGTAACTCTCTCCTTAATGCAAGCGCTTCTCTTTCTAGATCTAGAACTTGACGTGCAGATTTGTTTTTTTCGTCAGGTATAGATATTGCGGTAGAGTTTAGGGCAAGCACTGAATCATCAGATCTGAAACAAAAAAAAGGCAAGATAATATTACATCATTTATATTTAAACCAATTAAAAATTCAGAAGTTCCAATAAACTTTTATTTCTTGTCACAGTCCACCAAGATTTGATGGTTAATTGCTTACGTACCATAGGTATCTTAAAGAGTGTAAAAGTTTATTAAAACTCAAATACCTGAACGTTTAAAGACAAAGAAAACAACTCTGCAGGCAGCAGGTTCCAGTCTGGATGCTCTAATAATAAAGGAAAAAACAAAGTATATAATTCGTAGTTTTTAGTTTTCACTTAAAAACGATTGGAGATACATCACTAAGCAAAAAGTTGTGTGCCAATTAATTAATAAAAAAAATGAAAGTCCAAGATTTTAGTGTTATTAAAATATCTAACACCGTGATATTAAAAAAAAAGATGTTATTACATCTTGTTCAGTTTAATGCCTTGAAGAGACAGTCATGTTCGCTGTCGCGAAAAAAGTCTGCCAATGTAAATCCGTTACATATGAGCGGCCAAGTTCTGCAGAACTAAGAGTCGTTTAATCTTGTCCGCGTTACTTATGAACAACCTCAACTGGCACAAACACATTACATCCCTAACCTCGGCAGCTTCAAAAAAGCTTGGATTCCTCTTTCGAGCCAGAAAGTATTTCTCTTCTTTCAATCTGTATACTCTGTATGTATCTCAAATCAGACCCTCTTTAAAATATTGTTCTCATGTCTGGGGAATGGCATCCCCTCAGTACTTAGCATTCTGGACTCTATTCAAAGAAGAGCCGTTCGTCTTATTAATGATCCCACGCTCACAGAAAGGCTTCCTCTTCTTGCCCACCGTCGAACTGTGGCATAAAGTCGGAAAAACCCGGCCATTCGCCGAAAATCGAAAGTTTTAGTTTAACGCTAGAATCTGTCCCGATCTTTTCTAGGAACCCCAAAGTACAAAGAAAACCGGTTTTCAATCGCTAGGTACCGCGCAGCATTGCATAGGGCTATTCGAAAGTTGACCGTTGAAGAAAACACGTCGTCAAACTAAATACAAGTAGTTCCGAATGCAAAAGTGAAACTGTGTGCATTTCGGGATAGCACAACATATTGATAAGTCTTGCTATGGACTCTTCTCAGCAAGGTATGTGGAATTCAACAAAATAAAAATTTCTTAATAACTTATCATAAAATATTTATAAACAATTTAGTAAATCTATGTTTCGGTCATTTAAATGCGAACATTTTTGGAAACATTGAGTAAAAAGTATACCACTCGACTTCACTCGACTGATGGCTATCACTGGAAATTGTTTATGCAACCACCTGCAACCCCGTTGTTTACACTAATTTGTTTATGAACATGCATATACAGTGCTTTCATTTCAAAACGAACCACCCTAAATATCTTTAAAAAAAAACACTCACCAAAAAAACAAAGAAACACGTCGATTTAGATATACAGGGGGAAGTTTAATTTCATATTTGATAAAATTTTATCGGTCACCTCCTAACCTCCAGTTAACCTCACTTTGATATGTCAAATGGCAACCCCCATAGTGTGACACATCATTGTAAGCGGCATGAAATTTGCTATCCAACAGTACTAAGAAACTTTAAATCGATGGACGTAGAAGCGACTTAGAAGTAAAAATGTGTGTTAATTAGTTTATCGTGTTCAAATAATTTATTTTATCAAATGCTCAAAATGTGCGACGTTATTGGCGAGACAAGCTTGTTTTGAAATTCCTCGCAGACTATTTTAGTGTGCATTCATTCCAATTATTATTTTTTGTGTTACCTGCTACAGCAAAACACTGCAATAGCACAAGTTTTTAAGACGTTTAGGAACCAGTTAAATATTACTGTTAGGATTGTCATTTTGACATCGTTAGTTTAAAATTAAGAATCTTGATTTTAAAATGGTGTATACTCTAGCAGAAAGAATAGAAATAATTTTCCTATATGGGGCTGAAGATCGATGCGCGCGTAGAACCGCCAGAGTATTTAATGAGAGGCATCAAAATAAAAACGTGGGGCATAAATATGTAATGGAATTGGTGCGTAAGTTTGAAGAAACTGGATCTGTATGCAACAAGAAAAGTACTAATGAAAGGGTTTTAGACGAAGCATGCCAGGTTGAGGTACTAGGACAGTTCGCAATAGATCCGACGTTGTCTATTCCAAAAGTTTCTAAGCTGACCAATATTTCTACGGGTTCCGTGCACAAAATTTTGAAAAAGAATAAGTTTTTTCCATACAAAATACAAATTCTTCATGAACTCAACGAAGACGATTATGATAGAAGAATAGAATTTTGCGAATCAATGTGCCAGCGAATTGACGAAGACCCTCATTTGATCAAAAATATCTGCTTTTCTGACGAATCAACTTTCTTCTTAAATGGAATTCTTAATAGACATAACTGCAGATATTGGGATAATGAAAATCCGCACATATTTCAGGAAGGACATACTCAATTTCCAGAGAAGATCAACGTTTGGGCAGGTATTTATGGAAACGAAATTATCGGGCCATTCTTTCTGGAAGAAAATTTAACTGGGCAACTGTATCTGAACTTTTTGGAAAATGCGATATACCCTTCTATCGTCCAATCTTTGGAAAATCAGGTGGATGAAAATGGTGCTATGGAACTCAGTGAAAATAATTTGCATTTCCAGCAAGATGGAGCCCCTCCCCACTATGCTTTAGCAGTTCGAGAGTGGCTCAATGAACAGTTTCCAGGCACATGGATAGGCAGACGAGGTGCCATCGAATGGCCAGCACGGTCTCCAGACTTAACTCCTCTAGACTTTTTCCTCTGGGGTTATTTAAAAAGTAAAGTGTACAAAACGCCACCTGCAAATATTCAAGAACTTAAATGTAGAATTACACTAGAATGCAGAGGTATTACCAGAAAAACTTTCGCCAACGTTCGCGAAGAATTTCAAAACAGACTTTATTATTGTCTCGCCAATAACGGCGCACATTTTGAGCATTTGATAAAATAAATTATTTGAACACGATAAACTAATTAACACACATTTTTACTTCTAAGTCGCTTCTACGTCCATCGATTTAAAGTTTCTTAGTACTGTTGGATAGCAAATTTCATGCCGCTTACAATGATGTGTCACACTATGGGGGTTGCCATTTGACATATCAAAGTGAGGTTAACTGGAGGTTAGGAGGTGACCGATAAAATTTTATCAAATACGAAATTAAACTTCCCCCTGTATATCTAAATCGACGTGTTTCTTTGTTTTTTTGGTGAGTGTTTTTTTTTAAGATATTTAGGGTGGTTCGTTTTGAAATGAAAGCACTGTATAACAAAATATAAAGAAAATGTACATGACTAAAAAAATGATTGCATCTTAATGAATGTTGCTGAAAATGGTAATATGGGGGTTTTTGGGGTCGCTGATTACGAATCTGACGATATTAAAAAAAAACAAAATGGCTGTCACAAAATTGGCTTTGTTGCCAATTGGCCAAATGTCTGCGGAAGCGCAGGAATCGAGTAATAAGTTAATTAAAAAATCATCAAGATTTTTCTAGAAAACAAAGCTGCAAAGCGACAATGACCGATTTATTTAATCGACTATTGCTTAGCTCTAATCCCTTTGTATCAAGCATTCAAAAAATTCCCCCAAAAAAAAAAGAAATTACTGTCACCAAAAGCACGGCGAATAATTATCAATGATATGGATACAGAAAGCGAAGTAGAAAAATCAGTTATTACAGATGAAAGCGATTGAGAAGTTGACAGCGATTGATTTATCAATTTTATTCCGATTTGCATGTCCTATATATTAAGTGGCAATAAACAATATTTATGTGTTACTTGTAACTTGTATTTATTTCTCATAAAACCATTCCTTAAACAAAATTTTAAATTTAGATCGCTATACTGCAGCCGCAATTTTATTTTCTAGAAAAATTTTGCCCGATTCGTAATCAGCGACCTCAAAAACCCCCGAGTAACGATTGTGGTAAATATTAATCGAATGTTGAAAGTTTTTGAACGCCATATTGTTTTTCAAAAAAAATATTGTCAGATTCGAATTCAGCGACCCCAAAAACCCCAGAGCAACAATTGTGGTAAATATTTATTGACTTTTGCAAACTTTTGGCCGCCATATTGGATCCGCCATTTGGTTCTTCAAAAAAATATTGTCAGATTCGAATTCAGCGACCCCAAAAAGCCCCGAGTAACAATTGTGGGAAATATTTATCGGTACATGTTACACATTTTTTAAACTAATTTTTATGACTGCACAGTGCACAAGGTGGTGATAAAGAGACATATTTTTTAAATGAAACACACATATTTTATCATTACATTATTAATTCCAATGTTTAATTCTAGAAATGTTCATTCTCATTTTTTTACCAATTTTTAACTCTTTCCATAATAATTAAGTATACCCAAACTATCCTAAATGGTTATATTCTTATACCTACCTAACTTTCTGGGTATAGAATATGAAGTAGGTAAAGGCATTTCTAGAATTGAATAAATAGAATCCAAAACTGTAAAAATATGAGTAGATATAGGTAGTTTATTTTAAATTTAAAAAAATACTTTTGTAGCACCCTAATACTTTATGGACGTGCCCTGACTAATTCAAAATATCGTTAAAATTTAACATACCATTTAACCATATACCTAATACTTTCATAAGCACATTATTTACAAATCTTATATTCAATGCATTAAATTACTTACTCCTCGCCATCGTTGGCTCACCCCGTACACTATATACCTACAGACTAATTGCAAAATTTGCTGCAAACTGGTATGTATTTTAAGAAAGATGCATTGTTTTTAGTTTAAATTAAAACTTTTTAAAACAAAATAGCGGCATATCCTCAACTAATAGAAAAACATGCAAAAATAACCCTCTGCATAGGCACCTAATGAAAAACATTTAAAATAAACCGTAGAAGCAAAATACGTAAAAAATACGGGCTGTCCCATTTATGATGTATCTCCTTTTTGGAACACCCTGTATAAATGCTTATATTTTTTTATAAAACGCCTTGTAAAACAAAAGTTGACGTGATTAAGCTTTTCTTAAAATTGTGTAGTTTTCTCAAAAAATTGGTGATTTCAGACTTTACGGACACCCATAATATGCAACTAAAACTAAAATAAATTAAAATTAAAATTTAAAAAAAATTAAAATTAAAATATAGAACATATAAGTGACATAAAAATGTCCACAAAATAGAAAAAAAATCTAAAAGATAATACAGGGTGTCCCAGAATATGTGGGCAATCTCTCGGAATCCAATAGAAAACCGAAAAATATTATGACAAGTTCCCATAAACTTTTTTCCTATAAGCCTCCCCTACGGAGATACAGGTACATAACGGACGACCCTGAAAATCGTTTTTGTTTAAATAACTTTTAAAATACTAGGCGTAATTTAATATTTTTTTAATATGATGGTTACTAGATAAGTCTTCTTAATATGAACCCATTAAATCATATTTAGCTTATTTAGTTTGCCAGGGACGGACTAGCTCTGACACAATAATAGCAATTTTTTCAACACCCTGTATGATAAAGGCTTAACAATATTATTTTTGGATAGCTTTAACCTTAAACTAAAAAAAAGGTACTCTTAATTGACATCGATAAAATCAACTGTTTACGAATAATAAAATATCATGGTTGGTAATTTTTTTTACTGTAATACCACTTTAGATATTTTAATGATATTTGGCATACATGTACTATGTATCAAGAAGCATTTTTAAGTGTGCCACATTTTTTTTTATTTGCCAAAATAGGCAGGTCAAATTCTGTGCGAACGCCACTGGTGGAAATAAAAAAAAAGTGATACATTGAAAAAGGCTTCTTAATACATAGTACTGATATGCCAAATTTCATTAAAATATCTAAAGTGGTATTACAGGTTTTAATAATAAATAATTTATTTTTGAAAATTATTATCTCAAAAGTTAAGACGTTTAGGACATACGTTCATATAAAGTTTTCTTCTTAAAATGGACCCAAAAATTGATTTCCCTAATATTAACGTACAATTAGAAAACACCCTGTATAACATAAAAAAATTACCATGATATTTTATTCCTCGTAAACATTTTATTTTATTGATGTCAATCAGGAATACCTTTTTTTAGTTTAGGATTTAAGCTATTTAAAAATAATATTGTGGAGCCTTTATCATACAGGGTGTTAAAAAAATTGCTATTATTGTATCAAAGCTAGTCCGTCCCTGGCAAACTAAATAAGTCAAATATGATTTAATGGGTTCATTTTAAGAAGACTTATCTAGTAATCATTATATTATATAAATATTAAATTACGCCTAGTATTTTAAAAGTTATTTAAACAAAAACGATTTTCAGGGGCGTCCGTTATGTACCTGTATCTCCGTAGGAGAGGCTCATAAGAAAAAAGTTTATGGGAACTTGTCATAATATTTTTCGGTTTTCTATTGGATTCCGAGAGATTGCCCACATATTCTGGGACACCCTGTATAACATAAGTCATAAACTTTAATACAAAATACAGGTAAAATGTTTGCTAGAAATGTTTCTTATAATTATACAGGGTGTTTGAGCAATAGTTTTACGATCTAACAGC
The DNA here is from genome assembly GCA_019359885.1 of Listronotus oregonensis. Taxonomy (NCBI): domain Eukaryota; kingdom Metazoa; phylum Arthropoda; class Insecta; order Coleoptera; family Curculionidae; genus Listronotus; species Listronotus oregonensis. Next base: position 50,285 of record JAHBCN010000146.1, read on the forward strand.
AGTTAGATCTTGCAAAAAAAGTCTCTATAAACATAAGCCCGGATATGCATCGTTTCGAAATTGGAAATACGCAGGGTCCTAAAGTTAAAAAGAAGCTTTAATTGTACATATTTTTTTAAAACAGTTATTTTGGTAAAACAACTTAAAATTTAACTTTTTCGTTATTTAATTTTTTTTCGAGAGACAAAGTAAAACTCCTACTTTTCAAAAGGGTACAAAAAATGAATCGGTTTTAATTTTTTTTTTTTGAAAGCAAAGCAAAATAAAAAAAAATCAAGAGAGAAAACAGTTGTATTTTAAGTTGTTTTATCGGGGGTAATACTAAGAGTGCTTAAAAATTACCGATAATTTTTCACGATAGCGTGTTTTTTCATAATTTCACGAGTCCGAGGAACGAGTGAAATTTTTAAAGAAAACACGCATGAGTAAAAAATTATCTGGTTAATTTTAAAGCACAAGCCGTATTTAGGGAGAAAATTTCACGAATCAAAAACGTAGATAAAGTTTATTAACTAAAAATTAAATATAAATTTAACAAACCGTCATTATTATTTAAAAAATTTAAATTGTCAATTTGACAGTAAGTGGAAAAACCACGTTGCCTAGACGACGTGGAATTTCCGCTGTATTTTTTTCATAACACCACTTCTCTTATGGGAAAATATGTACATGAGTGAAATATTCAAAATAATTAAAAAATACTAAAACCACAGGGTGATATACTTTTTAAAGCAATTAATTTTAGCTTTTTTTTTAACTCCCTGTATTTCTAGAACGATGCATTTCTTTACCTATGTTTATAGAAACTTATTTTTGCAAGATCCAACTGCTGTCGAAGTTTGTAACACTAACGGCCTAGTGTGATCGCGTTGTTAAATTTAGCAATGGACTTAGCAATTGTTAAAAGTTAACAACGGTTTAGAATGTTTAACAAAACGTCGATGTCAGTGTTATTTAATAATTTTAATAGGCAACCTTACAAAATCTGACATTTTGTTAAACATTCTAAACTGTTATTAACTTTTAACATTTGCTAAGTCCATTGCTAAATTTAACAACGCGAACATCACTCGGCCGTATAGTTTAAACAACCTGTATAATTCTTAAGAACTAGAAATATATTGTTGGAGGTTTATTACAGTTAGTTCACTTAAGTTTTAAGTCATTAAAATTTTTCGAGATGTCTCGTCTCGTCTCGTCTCGAGCTTGTCTCGAAGGATTTTATCTCGTCTCGTCTCGTCTCGAAATTCGAGACAAAATGCTCTCGAGACGAGACAAAATGGCTTCGAGACGAGACGAGACGAGACGAGATGTCTCGTATCTCGTGTCTCGCGGCAACTCTATATTTATCGACTTTTTCAAATTTTTGGCCGCCATGTTGAATCCGCCATTTTGTTTTTCAAAAAAATATTGTCAGATTCGAATTCAGCGACCCAAAAAACCCCCGAGTAATGATTTCTGAGACGATTTTTCAATATTCAGCTGAGTTCAACTGATGACCATCTTTTTCGATTTTTATCCCACTGTGCGTCGAACTGTAGGGGATCTGTCGCTCTTCTATAAGTATTTTAACGGCTTGTGCTCTGAGGAGTTTGCCAGTATAATTCCTGTTCTGACAGCGTCCAACAGAGCAACACCTGGTGCAACTTTTATGCATCCTTTTACAGTTCAGTTAGAGAGACACCGAACTTCCCGCTTTTTTCGTTCCTTCATTCCTAGAGTGTCAACACTATGGAACCTGCTGCCCGCAGAAGTCTTTAGCCTTCATGTACTGTCCCAAGATAAAAAAGAACTGCTAGGCTTATTTGCGGATATGAGAGAGTAATCACTCCTATATTATTGACTTCTTTGGGACATTAAAAGAATTTATTGCGTGTATACAAAGTGTTTCAAAAAACATAAAAAAATACTCAATGATTTCTTGGTAAAAAATAAAACAAAAATGTTATATAATACACCTTCTGATGATAAACTTTTGTTACGCCACTGGTTCATATACGTGAAACAGTGGCGTAGCTCTGGGAAATTTTATTTACTTTTTTTTATCTTGGGACAGTCCACGACGGCTGATGCCTAAGTACTAACCAGGGCCGTATCTAGGTAAATCCGCGCCCTTGACGGGGCTTAACATTTGCGCCTCTCCACACACCGGGGGATTTGGGGAGTATGGAATACCCCCAACGAATACGGGAAGTCCGGGGCTTTTTCCCCAAAAATTTTACAAAATTAAAGTGCAAAGTTGTTGGTTTAAAGTTTTTTAATCCAAGAACTTCGTTTCTTTAAAATACCAATTTTGTGGTGAAATTTGTGTCAAATTCTATATTTTTTTTATATGGAAATATTAGCCTACTATTTAAAGAAGACATGATTTACTTAAAAGAACTGTTTGTATCTGACTGAAAGAAGTGGAATGTAAATTAACCAGACATTCTTATTTGCGGATAATTAAACCTAAAATAAATTTTCTCAACAATAAAATCGTAATTACAAAAATACTGTCCTTAGCAGGTCTACTTAAAGGAAATGTTTATACTTTAATAAATTAAATAATATGCAACAAAATATTCAATTAAAAATGTATATTACATGTATTTACATAAACTATTTAAAATCTTTGCTATGGGACATGTAAAAAAATCAAAATTTATTTATTAGCTGTGAAATAAATTCACTGTCTGTTTTATTCATATGACAGATCAGACTAAAACAAATGATGCATTGATTATTATAGAAACTACCAGAAAAAAAAAATGAAACCAAAGCTGCCCCCAATTTATAAAATACCAATATAAAATTGTTCTGTGGTTATTTACTTGTTTGATTAATTATGTCAATAAAAAATTATAATATGACTACGATCAAAGAAAATAATAGCTAACCGCAATAGAAGACCTATAAGAAACTTCGCCCGTTCGCCGCACTCCGACGGCGGCGCTGTTTTATTTGGGAGCGATTTGCGATTTTTACGTATTTATTTAAATTCGCGGGCAACAGATTCAAGCGGTTCGTTGCAATGTTGCCATCTATTCTGTAATCTATTCATTTTCCAGCGAGATGCCGCCAACAGCTGACGGGGTGCGTAACGAGAGGAGAAATGATTCCAATGCCGTGTAGTTTTAAAATTTCGTTCGGAATTCGGACGCCTAAAAGCCGGAGTCTCAAAATACTTTCGGATGATCGGATCGTCGGAAATCGGATGCATGAGACTCCGGCTTAACAGTCACATTTCCTGTTATTTTCATCCCTCCGCTTTGTATTTATTGCTATCAAAACTAAATTAGTCACTGACAGAAATATTGGACTCGGAGTATAGTAAAATAGTTCACAACACTATTTTGTTGGGACGTTTTAAAACAAACAAGTAGAGCTAAATTTTAATTAGATAAATACATAATATTTTGTAAATACATAACTACAAATAAATTTGTTTTTTCCTGGTAACCAATACACTACTCTTTTTTAGAAGAGTAAGTTCATAGATACCTATTATTATTTCTGAAAGTATGTACAGTGTGTCCATTTTTTGAGACTTTTATGGGGTATCTACGTTATTAGTAGATAGAAGCATGCGGTTTTCGCAATACTGTGCTACTTTTTCGTGAAATGAAAGATGCCTGCCATTAATCAATTTTTCATAGTCCGCTGCGTTTATGAGGTACATGGTGTTTTTGAAAATCTTCCGTTTTCCGACACGGCTTGCATACAACTTATGGAAGAACTAATAGAGTTTTTTAGAGTATTTAATTTATCCTCATGTTTAGCTTTTCAAAAACATATAACACTTTGATTTTATTTTTGAAACCGACTGAATAGACCGCAATTTTCGTGTATTAACTTGTTTATTTCCTACTAGGCCTGGTATGGCGTTGACTAAACAAAGGAATACCTACTTATACTATATAATATCATTAGTTTAAAAGTGCATTAACGCAAGAAATGTTAGTCTAAACATAGACAAAGTATATTGTATGTTTGAAATCAGGACAACAAGCCTTTTCTAATAAATTAAAAATCTAGAGGGTTTTTGACCAGGATAAGATTTTGTTGGAGTTGTTACTTTCATGCAGTCCTCATTGTCGTCATAATATTTTATTGGAATAGCATCAGCCTTTAAATATCGTTTCTTGTCTGATTTATAACAAGCATCGGAAAAATGTCTTTCACATAAATGCTTATTTTTCAAATCGTCGGGACCAAGTTCAATTAAGGCAACGTTTCCTAAAAACAAAGGTAATAATAGCGTAAGCTAATATTTTCTTTGTTAAAAAAAAGGTGTTTTTTGATATCAATATTTAGGTAATGAGCTTCGCCTTAAAATCTGCTTGCCTTAACTTGCTGAACAGTATTTTCCGGCTTTGTAACATAAATACTTTAGCACCGTGTTAGGTACAGGGTACAGGGTCTTAGAACGAGGACTGAACGGGGCTTATTTTTGACCTTCGTTGTATTTTTGGAAAAATCCAAAATAGCCATTTGATGTATTGTATTTTTTCCTGTGGAATTCAGAATTGTCATCAAAAAAGCATTTGAGCCAAAAACAGCTATGGATAGGATGTTTTTTAAATGGAAGATACCATTTTTTATACGGTTTTTGGGACAAATGCATTTTCTTATATGCGTTTTGATTAAAACATTCAGTATTGCGATAGCTGTCTTTATTACATTTCAATGTTATATGAATAATTTAATAATAAAATTTAGGTTTAACCTGCTTAAAATATACAAAAGGTTAGTATAGGTAGTAAAGGTAAAAATTACCTTTATATATTTTAAAGTTAAAAAATTGACAAATTGATTTTTGTCGAAAAGAAAAAATACCCTTAGACGGGAGACTACATTTGGTATTTATAGGACAGAGTGAAAATCTGTAGTCTCTTGACTAGGGAGTATTTCATCTTGACAAAATAAAATTGTCAAACATTTTTGACTTTGAAGAATTTAAAGGTAATTTTACCTTTATTACCTACATTAGCCCATCATTTAAGCCACATAAATTAAAATTATTGATAAAACATTGAAATGTAATAAAAACAGCATAGCAACATTGAATGTTCTAATAAAAAAAGGACAAAAAAAAACGGTAAATTTGTTTACCCAAAACTTCCCTCGCTATAATTTGTATGTCATATGCATTAATTTACAATACCTAAAAGGCCGCGCCGCACGCAATTCTTTTCGATCCATAATATTCGATACGCGTCGGCCCGCCCGCGCCTTGCGATCAATCATTCAATACGTTTATTTCTGAAATAATTCCTTACTTTATTACTATCGACAAAGAATATTATAGTGTAGTAGTATCAATCTTTGCTATCGAATAGCTTGCCGTACGGTGCGTTACTATTATTTGAACAATGGAGTTTTATTTTATTGCAGGGTAAGAAGTAGGTTGTGAAATTAAAAAAATGGCCAGATTGTGAAGGGTTTTTTATTGGCTATCCAAGAGTGAGTTACAAAATAGGGGTTACTATTTCAAATTTTGAATTTTATAAGGGTGTCGTAGAGGGATGACGGGGTAGAAAGCTGAAAAACAATAGGGCTCTTCTTCGAATAACACACGATGTACATACAAAATTTCATTGCGATTGGTAAAGTATTTTTTGAGTTATCGCGCCAACAGACAGACTATAGACTACAGACAGACTACAGACAGACAGAGCGACGGAAATGGGAAAATACGTTTTTTTGGAATCTAGGAGGTACAAAACGTGCATTTTGACAAGTATTTCGATATGTCAAATTTTGCACGATTACAATACTTCCTGTTACGAGGGAAGTAAAATGCATTTTTTTCAAAAATCGTATAAAAATCGGTATGTTCGATTTAAAAAACACACTATCCATAGCGTAACTCTTTTGTTTTTGGCTTAAATGCTTTTTTGATGACAATTCTGAATTTCACATAAAAAAATATATCGACTAGCTATTTTGGATTTTTCCAAAAATACAAGGAAGGTCAAAAATAAGCTCTCGTTCAATACTCGTTGGAAGACCCTGTAATTATGTATTCAAGCATAACAGGTATAAATTCCATTTTTTTTTTGTTTGATGAGAACCATTTGTCATTGAATGAAGGTTAAATTCCTTATTGAAAATGACCTACGTCATATTTCAAACTCCCAAATTTTATAATTTTATCTTCAAAAATAAATGTAAGTTCATGTAAGTTTGACTGAATTGTGAAGTTCTCGAAATATCACCGATCACATTTTTTATGCAAAAATGCTTCTATGGTCTTTAGCAAAAAAAAATAATAGCTAACGTAAATTATTCTCTTTGCCTTAAGGTTCATTTAATCTTAGTTCATCATGACGGCTTTAATATGTCAGCAAGTATGTAGCGATTGTTTTCTAGACAGTTATGGCTAACTAAGATTAATAAAATGTAAAATCCATAAAATATAGCTTTTTCGCAATAAAAAAATGTAATATTTACAAACTTCAAATTTTCGGAATAGACAACGGTACACAAAGTCACCCTTAATTTTAAAGTTAAATAAGATGAAATAAGATTTATTAATACAAAATTAATAATTGTCAAAATATCAGAACTATGTTTATGGAAACATTTTTCAATTTTTACGTAAAAATGTCCTAAAAATATCGAAAAGTAGGTTTGAAGCTGAATTGGGTATGTATGCACTTGTAAATTAGTAAAAATATATAATTTAACATTCTTTATCGCGTACAGGAATAGGAACATATACCTACCGGAGTTTAAAATCCACCTTCTACATTTTTCTTCATCTTTATAAGGAAACTTGAACATTTTTACTTTATCGTCTCTTCGACTTGTACGGCAATTAAAATATTGACACAAATTTCCTGACATTTCAACTGGCAAATAAGAGTAGGTAATCAACGGACAAAAGAAATACAATCTAAATAAGCAAGAATAGCTATAAATTGATCGCCGACCGTTATAGAAAGAAAAACTTTAACATTAAATTAGAATACTGAAAATCCTGCCGGACGACGCGGCTTATGAAATTTGGCAACATGTAGCAAAGAATGCAGGCCTCGGCCACCGTTTACTAGGTAGTTAGTGAACGATGCCTCGGCGGAGCGAGGTGTCGCCTGAATCGGCTAATTCCGGGTCAGCTCGAGATATTACCCGATTGGATTCTCTCTCGAAAAGCGAGGATCCATCGCGGGGTTCGGATTTCCAGCACAGCATAAGATATCTATTGCGGTTAGCTATTATTTTCTTTGCTACGATACTGACAAGTGATGAATACGAAATAATTTTTCATTTTCGATTTTGCGCCCCCCAGGTAGCTGCGCCCTTGGCGGACGCCCATCTCGCCATCGCCTAAATACGGCCCTGGTACTAACGTACCGTGGATGTCTTCAGTGTGATGAGAGGGAGTTTGTTCACACAGGACTTAAATTTTTGGAGATTGGGCGGAGAAGGAAAAACTTCTGCGGGCAGCAGGTTCCATAGTCTTGACACTCTAGGGATGAAGGAATGAAGAAAGCGGGAAGTTCGGGGCCTCTCTAACTGAACTGTAAAAGGATGCATAAAAGTTGCACTCCGTGTTGCTCTGTTGGGAGCTGCCAGAAAAGGAATTATACTGGCCAACTCCTCTGAACAGAAGCCGTGAAAATACCTATAGAAGAGCGACAGATCCCTTACAGCTCGACGGTGGGCAAGAAGAGGAAGCCTTTCTGTGAGCGTTGGATCATTAATAAGACGAACGGCTCTTCTTTGAACGGAGTCCAGAATGCTAAGTGTTGTAGGGGATGCCATTCCCCAGACATGAGAACAATATTCTAACGAGGGTCTGATTTGGGATACATAAAAGTGTACAGATTGGAAGAAGAGAAATATTTTCTGGCTCGTAATAGGAAACCAATCTTTTTGAAGCTGCCGAAGCTATGGATGAAATGTGTTTGTGCCAGTTGAGGTTATTCTCAAAAGTAACGCCGACAAGATTAAACGACTCTTTGTTCGGCAGAGCTTGGCCGCTCATATGTAAGGGATGAGCATTTGCAGACTTTTTTCGCGACAGCGAACATGACTGTTTTCGAGGCATTAAACTGAACGATTTTTGGCGCCCCAATCCAAGATAAGTTTGAGGTCTTGTGAAAGAGATATCTGCATTCACCTGCGCTTGGTGAGAAGAAATTGAATATTAGAGAGGAGGGTACTATCGTCAGCAAAACTATGAATGGGATTGATCGTGGAAGAGAGAAGATCGTTATTGTGTAGAAGAAACAGCGTGGGTGCCAGCACTGAGCCCTGGGGCACCCCGGCATTAATTTGGTAGAAGCTGGAGGAATCTACACTAACAGATATACGTCGATTAGAAAGGAAAATGGAAAGCCAAGAGCAAAGCTTAGGTGGAAGACCGTAAGAAGGAAGTTGGTTAAGAAGCCTATCATGCCAGACCTGATCGAAAGCTTTGGATATGTCAAGAGCAACGATCTGGGATTCACCAAGAAACTCAAGGGACTTGTTCCAGTTGTGTGAGACAAAGGAAAGATCACCTGTGGATCTACTGTGACGGAATCCATATTGTTTATCATGTACGATCTTATGTTTTTCCAGATACTTTAAGATTTGGGAATTAATGAATTTTTCCATTACTTTGCAAACAACTGAAAGAAGAGATATAGGTCTATAATTAGAAGGGAGACTTTTGGATCCTTTTTTGGGGACAGCTTGCATACGTGCAGCTTTCCAACTCTCCGGGAAAATGCCCGTGTCGTAAGAGATTCGAAAGAGAAACTTTTTACCATTATTTCGTCATAACTTTTTTGGTATTAATTTAATTGATTATTTAGTACATGGTACTAAATGGTGTTCTAACTGTACAAAGTTTCATTCACATTGAAAAACCGCATTTAAGGATAAAGGATAAAATCCCAATCCCCCAAATGTTTTTTTTTAAATCCTGCATCTTCAAAATGGGGTCGTTTTAAAGCCATGTTTATCTAACATTCCTGTCTTATTTTTGGCCAAAGAATCTTCAACTAAGCGATGTCCCATGTTTTTAAACACCCTGTATACCTGTTTATTGTACATCTTATCGCTAAGGTAATGAGTTTTGCCCTTACGAAGATTTATTTGCTTTGTATTCGATACAGCACCATTTACCATATCATGCTATGGTAAATAACAAAGACTTTTTCTTTTAACTGTTTTAACATATTGCTTTAAGACATTTTGGCTTAATTACCATTTTCTTAGAGTTTAATTTATAAGTACAGAGCCAAAGAGGTTAGATGTCTATATTAAATCACCTTATTCGATTTCTAAATACCAAACAAAGCTTTCTTTCCTTTTAAATATCCTGCAAAATTCCGGGATACGCAGCCGGAAAAGCAGGAGCAGCAGCAATATCCCGATGTCCTTTAAATTCTGTTTGCACAAGCACTGTGCCCGCCTGTGCCTGTCGACTGCAGGAAAGTATATGGACCGCGATAAGACATGTTTCAGCGCTATCGCAGGAGACCGACGGTCGCAGGACGTGGCCCGAGATGATAATAAAAGGATCCCCAGGATTCGAGGCGACGAACGTTGTGTTTTTTAAAATGCAGGGATATGTGCCGTAGAACGCGTGATGTTTTTTTGATTGGACACATCCTGATGCTCTATAGGATGTGGGGAATAAACTTTAATATTGACAGTGATTAAATGAAAATGATTTTTCTAAAAGTGTACCGTAAAAAGTACGATTTTATTACCTATTGTTATTGGGTAAACCCATTTGTTCATAAGGGCAGGGGTGGGCCAGGTATTTCTTGAGTATTAACCATTAGGCATATAAATATTTTGGCTAATATTTTAGTGGCAGTGTTGAATAACCGTTTTTACTGTGCGTTTCGAAAAAGTTGTTTTACGAGAATATAACTATGTCGCGTCGAAATCATTTGTAATTAGATGCAAAACAGGTTGTGAGAAATGTGTATGAACCTTTAATCAGTAGAGGTCTAATCAAACAGAAGCTTTAAAAGAAACCTGTCTACTTACAAAAACTCCAATATCATCGATAAAGGATATTATTATTAGTGAAGAATTGAACAAAAGAAAAAAACGTATAATATATGTAAATAAAGTATCGCAAATAGGTTGCCTAAAAAATTATGGTAAAGGCTATTATTAATTTAAAAAAAAATGCAACACTCTTGATACTCCCTGTATAAAGGCCTAGTTTTTTTATTAATTTCATAAATAAATTGGAATTTCGTGAAATTTAAAATTAAAGAAATTATTAAAACTTTTATTTGTGAAATTAAAAAAAAAATCGTGTATTAGTGATGTCATTTAAATTAGTAATGTAAATTAAAAATAATAATAATAAGAATTGACAGTATACAGGCAGTATAACAAAGTTTAAAATTTATTTTTTATTAATCATAGCCTTGACCATAATTTTTCAGGCAACCCATTGGCGATACTTATAATTACATATTATATTCCCAGCCGCTGTGTTCACACATCGTCGTTGTGGTTGGGCCCAGTAGGATCTTTTGGAACATGCGCTACGATGTTGCTGGTTATCGGCAAGCTCTCTTGGCCTAGCGTATGGAACGGGATCAAGCTTTGATGAACACAAGGCTTTAACTCAAGGTGTTAGCATACCGTGCTGATGAGTGAATGACATCCCGTGCCTTAAACAGGTGTCTCCAACGGTGCCTCTGAGATACAGGACGACCTCTCAGAGTATCTAGCCTTACTGCGATAATGCGGGGCTCTGCTGTGGTGGACTATTACTTCCCTAGCTCCAAACATAGGAAAAAAGTGACAAAGTTGCGCTGACCGAAACGGATAAATCCGTTTCGAGAGGTGCCACTCAAGGTCACAAGCAGACAAGGTGCGCCGACCGAAACGGGTGAATCCGTTTCGTAAGGTGCCCCTGAAGTCACTGGCGCCTGGTTCACGGGGAAGGACTAATCCATCCCGAACAAACAGGTGCTTAGGAAGGGTTCCTAAATCCAAACAGAAGGCGGACAGAACCGCCTTTATAGGAAAAGGGGCTTCCTGGCTTTAAACAGAAAGCGGATAGGACCGTTTTCATAGGATAGCGGCCGGAGATCGGCCTCAGAAAGAACATCTGGTTCCTGTAACAAAGACCTGGTAGCTACCCACGTCACTAGACCGGGAGAGGAGGGCATGATGGATCTAATCGTCTGCTCGTCATACTCTCCAGGAGACAGGGACACCAGAACACATCAGAACACATTGTGCTCGTGTCCGGTAGCAACATGAGTAAGAGGAGATGTAAAAACTCTCTCCCAATCAGGTATCGGATTCATTAGAAGTCCGATCCTATTGGGAGAAATAAAAAAGGTGTGAGCCACAATTAGGGTTCATTCCCGGGAATTCTCGGCTCGAGAATTCCCGGGAAATCGTTGGGCTTTGTTCCCGGGAAATCAAGCTCGAGAAAACTCGAGAAAGCATATTTAAGTCTATGAAATTATTAAATAAAACTATTTGCGTTTGCCGTTTGTTTTAAACGCGCGGCGGCGGGGCGGCACGGGCCAAAGCGCAGTGGTACCCTTTGATCTCGCAGACCGCGCGCGGCCTGCGCTCTGGCGGCGTCGTTTTATACATAATACAATACAGTAGGTGATACACCAGTAATGCCAACCTAGGAAATTATTCCCTAGTTCTAGGGATTTTTTCCTACAATAGGGAAAAAGGGAATTTTAGCTAATATCTAGGGAATTTTCAACTTTGGATTGTTTTCAGTTCAATTTAAAGAATTCCAGTCAATTTATCAATTTTAAAATTAAATGGACTACTAATGACAAGTACCTATTAAATCCTTATACCCTGGGTTATGGTTTGACCATTGTATCTTTTCAAAAATTGCTTCTTGTTGCGCTGATTAATCTAATACGGGTTAATTCGTGGTATCGGGTTTCGGGGAATTACAGATCAACTGCTACTTAGCATCTCTCTGCATGTTGTTGCCCTTTTGTATTTTGTGGTTGTTGCCCACAGTAATGCCGAGACTGAGTATTTTGAGTCGTTACCGACGTTAAAAATAAAAAGCGAAATAAATTATCCAGTGAGGCATTAAATACAGTGTGTTTAATTCGTCTTTCTAGTGAAAACTGCTGCCAAAATCATTCATTAAATAAAAAGCATTTAAGTCTTATGAAAAAAAAACCTTTATTTTTGTTAATTCATTTTGCTATCTATGTCCATTGTTACCATGAGATTTTATTTTTATGTATTTTTTGAACTTTTCTGACAATAAAGTCATTTCGTAAATTATTTTTCTATTTAATTTTGATCTAGGGAATTCTAGGGATTTTTTCACAGAAAAATTGGGAATTTTCAGCGAGCTTGGTTGGCAACACTGTAATACACACACGTTCATTAGTGTTTCGACTCTAGCTAAGTTCAGACGGTTTACAAACTGTTGTACACGCAATTTGTAAATTTCTCGACAACCCGAGAAGACCCGAGAAATTAGCCTCGAGAATTCTCGAGACCCGAGAAATTAATAAGCTCGAGAAATCATAAACCCTAGCCACAATAGACCGAGCGGTCGCAGTGGAGGGCGTAAAAAGTCCACTCACTTTAAACCTACCCACCTACCTACATATTATATTTGATAAAAAATAGTTTTTAATTAGTTGGCAGATGGTTAAAGGTCACCTCTAATTCGGATCTCATACTAGGTATTTTCAATTGTTTTTACCCAAAAATAATTTACCTAATGTGGGCAACTTTGCAATAAATCAATCTCTACTGTATCTATAACCGTTTACAATGCAAGATTCAATTATGCTTTATCGTATGTTAGTCGTTATTTTTAGTTTGAAAAATATTTCATTAGTTTTGCAGATATAAAATAGGCTGGAGGTGTCTTTTAATTACTAAGAATAAGTTTGAGTTAATTCCTAAGCAAAAAAAACCGGAAAATATTTTAAAGCTACCTTGATTAAGTATTGAGAACATTTTACAATACGCATTTTGTGACACATTTAGAGAAGTCCACACATAAGAACTTACCTCGAAATATTACTAACGGAAAGACTTTTAAGCTGCTCTTCAAGTTTGGAGATTCGGTCGTTATTTCTATTCTTTTCAGAAACCAAACTTAGATGATTCTGTAACAAAATACATTAAAATAAGTAGAGAGTATGTTGGTAACTGTGTTTTTATTTTAAATCTAATTAATGCTGATGCACAGAGATAATAAAATTATACTTTAAATGTGTAAAGTAATTTACTGTTAGAACAAATACAGTATGGTACGTTCCACAATAATTCGTTGATTTTTTGTTTTACCTGCTACTGTTAGTCGTAAAACTCAATATACTTTGGATACCCGCATGTAGGTCCGGACTTAAAATTTTCTTTATTTATTATTATGCCTACTTTTTGGTATATTATGTAGGTTATAGGCAAATTGCAGGTGTTGAATATAAAGCAGAGTCTTTTCGTCTTAGTTCATCAGTCGTTTGGAGTTTGTTAAGGTATTTTTGTGTGTGTTATTGAGCATCCAAAATAGCTAACCCAAACAATTAAAAATAAGTAGGTAATCAGGGCCTGTACCCTTTCAAAAGGTGCGGTGCCTACACAATAGATATTTGTCAGGCAACCTATTTATTGGCTGGGTTTTCCACTGAGGCTTGTAATTTAGATATTATTGCGGTCAAGAAATCAACGAATTATTGTGAAACGTACCATACGCCAAATTTTTTTGTTTTAACTGACATAAATTATATATAAAAACGACACAAAAGTAGGCTTGATCAGATTTTTTTGTACTCTCCTGTATTCTAAAATGAAGCCGGTGATGTTTATATAGGTTTTATGGGCAAAAATTAGTTAAGGAACCATATTCTAAAATTATTTAACCATCATCGTATACTTATTTTTAATTACGACTTTACCAGACTTTAGAGAATGTGGTGAATGCAATTCCATCGATTTGTTTTTTAAATCATATTTTACGTTAGATTATTTTTTTATTTACATATCACAAGCTAACATTTACACAAAATTTAAAACAAAGACAATAAGAATATCTCTTATAACAACCTTGAAATTTAAGACTTCAGTTTACGTCCCCATTTCTTTTACAATAAACTTTTTCAAAAGAAACATGTAATGTAAAAGTGATTTTTTTTTCAATTTGCATCGGATAATTTCTACAGCTCATCAAAATGTACAAAACGGTTAATATTTAAATAAAAACATAAATTTAACCTGTAAATGACCAAAAATTATTCATAAAATATCAAACTGCGTTAACAAACATGAAAAAAAACATCACTAGCCTTAAGACATTTTATAATACTGTGATAAAAATGTCAAAAAAGTAAAAATATAAATAATTAGAGGGTGCCAATCTCTTAAATAGCGCTCAAGTACAAATTTTCTTCTGTAAATTTGTAATCCAAATTGATATTAGGATTTAAAAGTATAAATTTAAAGTTCATATTTTAATGAGAATAAGTTAAATTTAATCTCTGCAGTTTTGATGCCTCCAATGCCACTAATGGGCGCGGACTTCTCACCGCACCAGCGGGGCGCCCTCCGACAAGCCAGTCTTAATGTTTGCCTCCGCCATGCCGGGAACCCTGGTGCGTCTAGGGGCTCCGGTTACACCGCAATCCGATACCCGGGGCCAACCCATGGCGTCCCTAATGGCTTTTTACTTAACGTGAGAGGTCTAATTTTAACTGCCTATAGCGACCGAAATCCGCACGTTATTGGGTAGATCGAAAAACCTTATTATCGTCCCAAAGCTTATTTGTGGATTATATAAAGCTTAAAGAAAATGGTTTATATTAAGTTTTTACTATTAAAAAACGTTACCAAAAAATATATTTTATCTTAAAAATGATTTATCGACAGTGATGAGCAAATAAATAAAGTACTGAGTAAAATTTTTATGCATGAAAATCCTGCCGGCTGTGTTATTTCGATAATCTCTACCTACATAACCCTTACGTTGGCCTGTAAATTGTCATATCACGTGCAAAATCGAGAAAACATCAGCAGCATATTTTGGCCTTTCCTATAAATCTACGAAGGGGCGACTTTTTATTGACTCTTCGAAAACACGTCTAAGAACAGTTTTATTGGTTAACAGGAACAAGCAACTATCTGTTCCAGTAGGTCATACTGTAAAAATAAAAAAACCTTACGAGAACATACGTATATCACTTTAAATAAAATATGAAGATGATAAATGAAATATCTGTGACGATCTAAAAGTTCTTGCACTACTGACAAGACTGCAGAGCCAGAAACCAACATTATTTCGTTAAAGAACGGCCGTTAATTCAGATTATTGTTTCAGTCTAAAAAACGTCCTTAATAAACCCTTGGTATAGCAGGAAAAGAATTATTTACCTTCTCTTCGCATAAAATTAAGCCTGTTAAGTTTAAGCCTTTAATACAGAAGGAAATGCTACCTATTCATTTTTTCAGCAACTTAATTAGGGTATGTATTACCTTTAATAGTTTATGTAGCATCTTCCTAAGCAACAAGAAACCACAGAACAGCACAGATCTACTTCAAGAACTTATACGATCTTACAAGACGTTAGGTTGCACATGTCACTTAAACTGATTTTTTTTATTTCCATTTGGAATTCTTTCCTGACAATTTGAGTGCAGTTTTAGACGAGCACGGCGAGAGATTACACCAGCAAATGGAGAAGCGCTACAGTGGAAAATGGATCCCAAAAATGCTAGCAGAAAACACAACAAACTAATTTCTTTGATTTCCTATACTTTCTTCTATACAAATTGAAGTATATTTTGTAAAAAAAACTGATTTTGTTATTTTAATCTTTGAGAATTCACTAGATTGCTCATGATTTGGGTTTCTTATATTATTTATTGTTTTGGATAATAAACCGAGCTCATAATTGAATTCAGTACAGATGCAAATACTCCAAAAAATATTGTGAAGTGAGAAAATTTTCGCCCATCTCGGCCCAAGAATAAATTTAATTAATTTATCAAATATGTTACGGATCCAAGTCATGCCTATATTTTATAATATTATAAATATAATATTATGAGGGAGTACATAAATTTTGACCCAAAATAAAAAGCAAGTAAATTTTAATTTACATTTTTATTAAAGTTGTCCAACGCCACATAACCCACAAGAAAAAACAAATAAAATAAACAAACAAAACTCCTTTTAAAAAAGATAAATTAAACTAACTACAACTAACAAGAACTAACCACAACATTTTCTGGCTCCGATTCGTGTGAATGCTGTTAATTTGAAGAAGTTAATTCTCTATCGAAAGAATCTCCCAGAGTTCTTAAATGAGTATTACAATTATCTTTAATGCATCTCTACTTCGTTGTTCCTGAAAACAATTTTCGATTGTGTTCTTTTAATTTAAATATATTGATTAGTAGTAGTATTTGACTATAAATTTCTCTAAATTCAACAGAACTTCTCATCTCAATTTTGTCTCTGATAGAACCAACTATAGTTGGATATCAAATTACAAACAAATTTCTTCACTATTATCCGCACCGATATTACATACACAATATACATTGTTGGTAAACCCCATAATCCAATGATATATCCCTTTTTGTGGTCCAGTTAGAAGGCGTCCTAATTAAGGATTAAATCACAAATATATCCAACAAGAAATAATTGAGTATATGTACTGGTCTTGTTGGATATATTTTTTGATCTAATCTTTAATTATCTAACATTAAATAATTCGTTATTATTAAATTGTCCGACTTCTCAAAGAATTCATCCGATACGTCAATTAGTATTTTTTCTCGTGCATTTTTAAGCTATATTGTGAGTATACAGGGTTAGTCAAAAAGTAATTCTGGTGATCAACTTTATTTTTTTAAATAGCAACTTCACTTTTTTATTTTATTTTTCTAAAGTGCACCTGGAAATGCTTATTACTGTCAAATTTTACTTTTCCATTTCAAACTATTTTTACATGAGGGAAATTAATTTTTTATCAAAATTAAAAAATGTCTTTATTAAAGCCCATTAAACTTATTTTAAAAGGTGTTGACAATGTTTTCCATTGACTTGTTGGCAGCAACCTAACCGTAAATAAAATTCATTTCTTACGTTCTGAATAGTTTCCGGCATAATAAGATCATATTCACTTCTTATACAATTTTTAAGAATATCAATATTTTCGGGTTTTGTTTTATAAACCTTACTTTTAAGGTAACTCCACAAGAAAAAATCGAGTGGGATTAGATCTGGAGCCCCATCTTGCTAAAACCGAATATCCGCATTTGGCACAAAAGGACTCAAAGCATTTGGAAAATAAACTGCCAAATTTGAAACAAGTTCTTCCTGTGGGAAATGTAAATATCTCTCTCCAGTAAGGTTATCTTCACAGAATATTGGCCCGATAACTCGATTGGGGATTACTATCGACCCAATAACGACAGTCTTGTCGATTAACATGCCCGTGTAAAGTGAATGTCGCTTCATCGGAAAATAAAATATTTTCCGAGTGTAGCGTTTTTGTCCAGTAGATCCATCATTGCCTCACAGAACTGTAATCTTTTGTTGAGATTGTCTTCTAATTCCTGAAGAATAGTACATTTACTTTGGTATTATCGTCCGTTGCAGACTTCCTCTTAGTTGGTATAGTTCTTAATGTCCATTTTGTCGAAATTGTTTTTCTATTTTGTTTATATTGGAGGTAAATTTGAATATTTTTCTCTAAATAATCGAACTACTTTCAGTTGGGTTCTAGATCTATCTTCATATCCTACCATTATTTATATATCAATACGATAAGCTTTGTCTAAATACCGAATTTTGTAGACTTTTTAAAATACATTAATGTCAATAAGATTTCATTGCTACCAGCAAGTCAGTGAAAGATATTGTCAACACCTTTTAAACAAGTTTAATTATATCTTTATCAATTTTAATGAATATTTCATTTCTCTAATGTAAAAACGATTTTAAGTGAAAAAGTGAAACTTGGCAGTAATATGAAAATGAAATAAAAAAGTGATGTGGCTATTGGAAAAATAAAGTTGACCACCAGAACTACTTTTTGAATAACCCTGTACACTATGGGTTAAAAAAATGCGCGAGAAAAAATTGCTAATTAACGTGTCCCAGGAATTTTTCGAAAAGTCAGACAACGTAATATTACAAAATTTATTCCATGTTAAATGTTCACACTGTACATACTCCATGCCGTCTTTAAAATTCTAATTAAAAATCTTATTTTTGTAACCACGGTGGAATGACTAGAAGAAAGAATTATATTTTTATTCTAGGTCTGCTAACTTCCCTCAAAAATCTAAAAAGCATAAATTTAATTAATATTATATTTTTTTCCATTTTTTATTTAAAAATGTATTTTTAAATAAAAAATGGAAAGGGTAATTTAATCAACCCATCTTGGTTCGGCGCTAATGCACACGAAAATACCTCTTCTTGTGTGGTCGGCTTTTATCTTTAGATAAAATAATAAAAGGTAAAATAAGGTCGGTCACTAGGAGTGCGAACCTGCGAAACCCTGTTCATAAAGGGTTGAATGTGCTATTTCCGGGTTGCTGGTCGGCTGGTCGGTATTTAACCCACTGTCGATGTCGCCAATAAATTTAAATTTAGGGGTAAAGCGAGGGTGATTCAAAAAACATATGCCATCGCTTAATAGGAGATTCCTTGGCCAAAAATTAAAAAAAATGTTATATAAACGTCGAAAGAAAAATTTTTAGAGCTGGAATTTCTCTTCTATTTTTGAATCGAGTTTTTGAATTTAAATAAAACTTGACACAGTTAGAACGTTGACACCTTCTGATTACATATTAAACTGCAGTGCAGTGTGCGCTGGAGGACAAGAGAATAAATCTTAATAAGAATTTAGATTGGAGCTGTATTTCTCGATTTAAGGCGGGCGTTTCAGACAGTCAATAGAGAGCAAATAATTCAGAAACTAGCCTGTATAGGTTTAGAGTGCACCGTTTTGAAGAGAAGAATAGGAAACAAAATTTAAAAATAAATATTATTTTATCTGATAATTTATCAATTGACTTGGACGTGCCACGGGGAAGTATACTAGGACCTTTACTTTTCATCATATACTACTATGATAAAAAAAAACTAAGGTGAATATTTCATTTAAATTTTCCGCGCATGCCGATTCGGGCAAATTGCTTTATTTTTAAGTTGGTAGCACTTCTAGAAACATCTGGTAAAAATTTGACGTCTCTAACATCATTAGTAGTACTTAGTTTACGCTTGGTTTTGTGAAAAAAGAAAAATTGATATGACGATTTTTACAATGTCTGCTTTTGTTGAGCAACGAAGTGCGATTAAATTTTGCTTGCGGAATAAAATTTCTTGTGCCGAAACGTTCATAATGCTACAAAAGGCATTCGGCGATGATACCATGTCGCAAAAAAAGTGTATAAGTGGTATAAGGGCTTCAAAGCGGGGCGAGAACATGTTGCTGATTTGGAACGCTTTGGACGACCATCAACATCAATTGACAACTTCAGTTCGTTTTATTTGGGATACTCGCCTTCCTACTTTTTGGAAAAATGGGACCCCTTCGGTCCGGGTCCCGGGGTATACGAGCTGACCCTGTCCAGCCCTATTGACCCCTATGAACTTGCAGATCGCCTGCAACAAAAAAGAAAACTTCCCAAAAAATCACAAATACTAATCTACGTTTCGGTGGCAAATCTTTAAATTATTAATAATATTAAACTAAAATTTAAGATATTTTTGGTCTAAAAACTTAGGAAGTTCTGATAGCTTTTTAACTTTTTAATGACGTTTTGTCATAAATGACACTAGGTTAATTGACTGGTGTATGTATAATATTCAAAAAGACCAGAAAGGTTGGTGGTATGGTGTGTTAAATGAGTTTAAGTTTACCTGAATTTACTTCAGCATCAAGCATAGGTAACCATGTATTATTTAAATGAACAGATATTGTTGCTACACATGTCTTTATTTAATAAAATAAATGCACTTTTCTTTATTTTACGTTTTTTTGAACAAGTTTCCTTTGCTTTGGCCGACTTGCCACCGAAACGTAGATAAGTATTTGTGATTTGTTGGGCTTTTTGGGTTTTTTTTTCTTTTTTGTTGCAGGCGATCTGCAAATTCATAGGGGTTAATAGGTCTGGACAGGGTCAGCTCGTATACCCCGGGACCTGGACCGAAGGGGTCCCATTTTTTCAAAAAATAAAACAAACTTAAACATGAATCCGCCACAAAACTATAGAGCATATTTATCAATTGACGAGCAACACATCAAGAAAGTAAAAGATTTAGTGCTTAAAAATCGACGATTATCTATAATAGAGACCTTGTGGATATGGTAAATATATCGTATGGATCGATTCAAGCGATTTTGAAGGATCATTTGGGTCTCAGAAAAGTAAAATCACGTTTGGTGCCACAATTTCTCAATTTCATGGATAAAGAACATCGCAGAGAAGTCTGTGCAGAGATGCTTGCCAGCTGTCAGGACGTTAAAACGCATTATTACTGGCGATGGGACTTGGATCTATGCAGATGACCCGGAAACAACCGACCAACCGAGTAAATACCGTGCAAAAGATGAGCGACGGCCACGAAAATAAAGGCAAAGTCGTTGATTTTTTTGTTCGATTATCGTGGTGTAGTGCACTATGAATTCCTTCCACCCGGCCAAACAGTCAATACGAAGTATTATTATTATTTAAATGTTATGCGTCGTTTGCGTAAGGCTATTCGCAAGAAACGGCCGGAATTATGGCGAGACAAATCTTAATTTCTGCATAACTATAATGCACCATCTCTCACTGCCTTGGTTATTCGAGAATTTTTGGCCAAAAATTCTACTTATATCGTCATAGCACCGTGTGAGTTCTGGCTGTTCCCAAAACTCAAAAGACCACTTCAAGGACACCGTTTTGAGTCGATTGAAGAAATTTACCGTGAGTCGCTACGTGCAGTGAAGGCCATACCTGAAGACGACTATTTGGCATGCATGGAGGACTGGAAGAAACGTTGGCACAAGTGTATTTTATATGAGGGGAATTATTTTGCTTCTGCTAACTTACTTGATATTATGAGAGTGTTGAATGAAACTAAAAAATGTTTACAGATGGTGTAATGTAAATGAATTTAAAAAAAAAAGTAAACAAAACCAATACATAATTTTGGGTAAGGAAGCATATTACAGACATTTTTGCAGTCTAAATGTTGATACCAAGGTGGGTAACGACTTCATTGAAAAAATAGAAAATTTTAAGTAATTAGGTTTTTTGACAGAATTTAAAGTTTAAAAATCATGCGAATCGGGTTATTGGTATTATAGTATTTAATGTGAATTGTTTGATGCGCTGCTCTGCATATTTGACAAGGTGATCACAAAGGGCTATTTTTAACACAATCATACTCTCACATTTTAACTGTTGCTCAACCATCCTATGTCTAATAAATCAGAATGAGATTTCTTGCCTTTAAAAATTGCAAAATAGAGTAATAAAAATTATTCTCAGAAAGCCAAGATTGACTCCAACCATGCATCTCTTGAAAGAAATGCAGTGGTTCCTGTAAAGTAACTACTATTGTATAATACTTTAATTTTTGCACACAAAATAAAGCTAGGACAAGCTTCCCAGTATCTTATCGACAGGGTTAATTACAATTTTAATGTTCATGGGTATAACACTCGTTCTAGAAATAACTTGTATATATCTTATGTCTCTCAGTTCCACTCACTAAACTCACTTTTTTCAGGGGTCTAGATTGTTAGAACGGTCTTCCAGAGAGCTTAAAATGCACTTAAAAAGGCAATTAATGGATTCGTAGAATTTGCTAAATTAGAGTGGAATAAGTTTTTTGTTTTTTGATTTATAAAGCTTTGTTATAACTTAGGTCGTTACATGGAATAATTATGCATAGTGTCTCTGATACTTCCATTATATCTTGTGTGGAATGACGACACCTAAGTGCGTCTTTGCCTTAACACATTTAGTGCCTACGCATGGTTCTAATGGGGTGATTGTTTAAGCTATGTCAAAGTGCAGCCAATGTTTGAGAAGAATGTTTCAAATATAGGATTTTTCCACACATACATATGCTTTCTAACAAAAAGACTGTGGATTTTGTGTCTTTACCACATCGGCTTCAATTCAGATGTATTAGAGTAAGAGGTAATATCAGGCACTGTCCGAGTGAAAAAGCACAAAAGTGGCAATATTTCCCATGTTCTGTAAACCACAAATTTGCTATAGATTTGATCAAAAAGAAGCAATCGCTTAAACCCAGAAATCTTCGCCAATTTAGCGTTCTATGGAACCTTTCTGTGAGCAAATTTCCTTAAAAGAAAATACATCTTCCATTCCCGTCCAGTAACTCAATAATTCGTCCTGGGTCAAACTGATTAAGTTGGCAACAATTTTTACTTCTTCACTCTGTTTTACGTAAAATTTTATGGATTAAAAGAAGTTTGTTAAAACTCTAAATATGTACACATAACAGCGCAGTTGACAACTAAGCAGAACTAACCAAAACAGTTCATTACCTGTGAAAGTTTACACTCTTAATTAAAATTTCTCTTTTATAATTCACACCCAAATATATTTAAATTTTTAAAATTTTAAAAAACATTCAAAATAACAAATAAAATAAAAATGAACAGTTCTGCAGATTAGCAAAAATCATTTTAAGCGCGTCAACAATTGTTACAATACACTGAATTATTTTATCAATTTGATGCTTCTCGTTTCGAATACCGGTCATTGTGACGACCCAAATAACCAATCAAATAAATACCATATTGAAAATTATTAAAATTTTGTTAATAACTTCTACATGCAATTTAGGCAAATTTAAAAGCCCTTAGTTCTGATCTGTCATGGTTAGTTCTGGTTTGATTAAAGCTGCTTTTTATTTTCCCCAATTATATTTCAGACGTGATAAATTACTAAAATTAGGATCAGTAAACTTTTTCGTTTAGGCCGCAATTCTGCCATGGTCTAATTAAACGTAGGGATAATTAAGACAAATTGAAAAGCCCTTACTTCTGGTCGGTCATAGTTAGTTCTGGTTAGTTAAAGCGGCTTTTTATTTTCCCAATTATATTTCAGACGTGATAAAAGTAGGAACAGTAAACTTTTCTGTTTAGGTAGATAGTTAAACATATATTATTATTAGATTATTTTAATATCACTATTATCCAAATAAATATTTTATATCTTGCATCTTATATGTGTTATAAAATTAATTTTAATTCATTTTATCATATTTTATGAAGCATCATAATCATCATGGTGAATGAAACGAGATGTCGAAAACTGAATAATTTTGTATACGAAATAAAAATATTTGGGGGAAATTTTTGAGGTGTATGAAACACCAGTGTACGAATCAAGAATAAATCTCCATGAAATAACGTGGTGTAACATTAAGGCATTGTAATAAATAGGTTTATTATGGGTGTATGAGCCAATACTAAGACACATAAAAAATCTGATATAACTTATTAAAATGTTTTGATTAAAATCTTATTGATGGTTTGTAACCTTGCCATTTTATTTAGCTTTTAATTTTCTGTATGTTCAATTGCCATTAATCTTCTATTTATGGCAAAACCTGCTACTATTGCTTACTTGTAGGTACTAGGGTAATTATGCAAAAAGTGGCAACGCCGATTTTAACGAAATTTGGTATACGGGGTTTTTTTGGGGCGCTGATCACGAATCTGAAAACCTTTTTTAACGGAAACATTTCGTTTTTGAGATACTCATCATCAAACTTGAAAATCAAGCTAACCTCATTTACACTATTCCTCCTTCTTTTTGTACAGAATTCTTGATTTTTACACTAAATTGGAACACAATAGTTTACAAACACCTTTTAAAAACTTGTTTTTATATTTATTTTATACTTATTTTTCATTTAATTGTAAACATTAACTTTCGAACGCCGCAACCATGAATACAATAGGAAATTTTTAAGCAAACATGGCAGCACTGTTTGAAAGTCATACTTGGCAATTTTATGGAAAAAAGGTGTAAAATATACATTAAAAAAAGTTTTTAAAAGGTGTTTATAAAATATTGTGTGCCACTTTAGCGTAAAAATCAAGAATTGTGTACAAAAAGAAGGGGGAATATACCTAGTGTAAATGAGGTTAGTTTGATTTTCAAGTTTGATGATGAATCTCTCAAAAACGAAATGTTTCCGCCAAAAAAGGTTTTCAGATTCGTGATCAGCGCCCCCAAAAACCCCATATACCAAATTTCGTTAAAATCGGCGTTGCGGCCACTTTCTGCATAATTACCAAATATACAAATAATAAATTAAACTACTAAATTTCATATATGTTAATAAAATATTTATAATGTTAAATGGAAAACAGATTACATATTTTAAAACTAAAAATAGTTTGCAACAGTAACTTTTTACATTTTTTGTTTACTCCATTATAAATATCTTTTAATTTAGTATAAGGAAACTGGGGTAATAAGGTTAAACATTTCAGTGGTTTGATTTTGGTAAGATATTATTAAAAATATATATGTGATACCAGGTTTTTGTTGCAGAAGCTACATGCTGAATTATTTCTTTGTAGGAAGGAAGGACATATATGAATACATCATCTTAATTAAACGAGAAAAACGCAAGTTCTTATTACCACACATAAATGTTCTTATTATCTCTACTGGGGAAATAAGAACTTGCCTGTGTTAAGCTGTATATCTCATATTTATGAAGTCCTTTTCTCAAATGTTCCTATTACCCTGAGAAAACAAAAGTTTAATAGGACAATCGGTTCAGGAGATGAATCACTTAATTGTTAGTTGTTGCGGTATTTCAATGGATTATAATTAACAATTTGTTAAGCAAAAAGTATATTAGAGTTAATGTTATGTTTTACAAATATAAAATTCTTTTTTCAAAATTTCATCAAAAAAAAAAAAAGTTAGAGAAGTTTTAAAATTTCGTATTTTATTATCGAAGTATTTAAACAATTATGGTTTTTTCATGAATTATTGATTCAAAAATTTTAATATGACCATCATTTATTAAAAAAATAGATAGAATAGATTCTGTACATTTTTTAGTAGGAGGGAAAAAATAAACAACAAATAAATTGTGATCTACAGTAAAAAAACAAAATTTTTTACATTATGCACCTAAAATCTTGTAGCCATATGACCGAATTATTTTTCTTGGGTCACCAGATATAGGGGGCGGTTCTTATTACCCCAAGTTCCTATTACCCCAGTATCCCCTACTTATTTCCCAATCGATTATGAAAATTATTAATCCACTCCTACAACTTTCCATTCATTTGATGTACTGAGGTTTTCCTGCGAATTTTAAGAGCAAAGCGTGGGGAACTTTTATGGTTTTATATTTATGTAAAATTTAGATGAATACACAAACTAATGCTAACAATAAATTTAAACAAATTTTCTAAAAAGGTCAAAAATTGTTTTTTGGCATGCTTCATTTCAACCACAAAAAGTGTGCTGTGATTTATTTTTACTGTCTCTACCTATTGTAAATACAAATTATAAATAAGGTTTTAAAATATTACTACTTCTTTCTCTTGAAAGCAACAACATAAAAAAAATATTCTCCAAAATAATTTTGGATTTTTAGATATCAGGGACTCACTTTTACCAAATTCCGTCGGTTTGCGTCTCTGTCTATGTGTATGTTGAATTATTTTTAAAGCAAAAAATATAGTAAATAGCCTCGGTGGCATAGTGGTCAGTGACACTACCCAGCAGTGCAGCCAGATTGTGGAAAAAAAGTACTCCCTCCACGCAACACGCTGGCGACGTACACGTGTGATCTGGACACCAAAAGGAGCCGAGTGATAGCAAAGTCTTCCCCCAGATTAAGGGAAATTTTCTTCCACCACGCGATGCGGAGAGGTAACGCACACAACGCTTGCCTATGTCCGTGGTAGGAGAAAACTTCTCCTTAATCTGGAGAGAGGGTGACGGCCAGTGAAAAACATTTGGTTCGGAACCCACATTAAACTGTAGAAAGGCCATGTCAAGGAGATATTTAAACGTATCCTATTTGGCGATGAATTAAAATGTCTCCATTTTTTTTTATCAAAAACAAACCAAAATGCTTTGTTTATTTGCTATTTTATTGAGTTGCTTGACAAAAATTCGATCGACGACGTCACAGTGCCGCCATATTGATTTTAGAAAAATGTCTACTTGTGATATGTCATTGGAAAGGAAATTTGTCGCTCTATCGAACAGCATAAAAATAAATACAGAGTTTGATTTAAAATTCTTGTTCTAGGTTTATCTCCGGTAAAATCAAAAGTGATATTTAATTTTTTTTTAAGGAAAGTATGGATTAAAATAAACTATATCTTTATAAAGCAGCTGAATGACGTTCTGGCCAATGAGCTTGTTGTCACCTGGTATATTGGCTACTAGGCCCGTAATAAATAAAAAAAAAACATTGAGGAATTAACATATATAATAAATCCAGGATAATAGAAAGGGCATACATAGGTATACTTGGTTATATCTTCAAAACAGATGGGAATACATGGTAATACCCGGTAATATAAGGTAATATTATGGTAATAAATGGTAATACCCGAAAATACTTATAGGAAATACCTTATTGTATTACCTTTATATGTGATTCACACCTCGGGTAGTTCAGAGGTAGTTGTTATTTGTATTGTTAATGGTGGCACTACTGCCTTGTCTAAAAGGTGTCATAAGATATGCATGTTTTGGTGCTTGGACAGCTTTGACGGAACGGGGGGGTTAGGTACTACTAATACTAGTACCTAGGTTCCATATAAACCTTTGTGGGCTGTCGTTAAGATTAAAAAAAATGGCATGCCAAGCACATCTAATAACTTATTTTATTAAAATTAAAAGTTTTAATTAAAATAAGGAATATACCCACAAAAAGACTCGAATAAACCCTTTGCTAAACCTTTTAGAACAAAAAAATAATAAAAATTATTGGACTAAATAAACTAAATTCAGGTGCCAGTAAAACTTAACAAATATAAACAATGTATTTAAGTTTGTACAGGGCATGCATGAAGGAAAATATGAATTAAGTCTTAAATGCTGGATGAGTAGCCAACTCTTAGGTAAATTATAAACATAAATATATATGGTTTTTTTTGAAAGATACAATTTTATTTGGATTCTGAAGTTTTAATAGGGTCTTCCTAAGTCCACAGTTAAAAAGTTACCATTTCAAATTTATTTAAAAAATATAAAACTTTCTTTTTTACATGTATTTGTAGTAATGGTTCTGCTGAGCAAAGCACTTTGAGTTAGTGTTTTGGATAGTACATTTACTATTTCCGATTAAAAATAATATTTTCTTTCATTTTATCTTTATTTTTAATTGGTCATAAACTGATAAAAAGGCTACTTTTTCATTATTACTTTTTATAAATCATGAATAAAATTAGTTACCTTTAAAATATATTTAGATAAAATAAAACTAAAAATATTAGTTCTTACCTTGGTTCTTACAAATAAAGAGTAGTTACTTACCACACTAAGATGCTTCTCCTCAATAATATGCTTAACTCGAGCCAATAAAGCATCCTCCCGGACTCTTGCTGCCTCACGTACCTCTCTAATAACATCTGCCAGCATTCCTGGCTCATACTCCCTATCAAAATGTCTACCAATTTGTTGTTGCTTAACCAAATTTAGTTCGATTCTTAGCTCCATTACCTCTCTCGATAATCTTCTATTGCTTTCTTTAAGGGAATCAATTTGCTGAGTTAATTTTTGGACAGTTCTCTCATCACATGAGTTAGAACCTGAGTCACTATCATTAAGTATGCCTGGATCTGAAAATCTACGCTTTGATTCATCATTTTGATCAATGTTCACAATTGGCAGGCTCATGTAATCTGCTGTCTCTGAGTTAATATTAAAAGTTTGGTTTGACATTGTTGAATGTTTTGAAATATTACCTATGCTACCCATAAAACTTCCTGGACACGTATACCCTGGATAATTCATAGGATAAATGGGCAAAGACATTGGTTCAGAAGGGTTGGGACAGTTCATAAATGGGTAGTAACTAGTTGGTACATCAGGAATATTAAAGTTAGGATAAAGATTTGAAGTCATTGGAAAATAATTGCAACTGGGTATGTTAAGATCAAAATTATGCATAGCATCAGTCGAACCTTTCTTTTCACGATTTTTCTTTCGTTTTGTAACACTTGGCGGGTTTCCATTGATTTCCGGTGACATTTTCTTTCGTTTCTAAATTTTTGGGACAAGAAAAGGAAGTAGCACTAAAAAATATACTCGTACAAAATAATAACACAAAACAAAAAGAACTGCATTAATTACAAATGCAAAATTAAATATTTACATTGCAAAAAGTAAAAACAAACAAATGGAATCTTATTTGACAATGACGTTTCTGTCAAACATCATCTTCTTCTTCGCGTTGTGTGGCGCTTTACCATAAACTTCCTCTCTTTATTTTTTTAGACAAAACCATGCGGGCTATCACTAAAGAGAATTTATACCGGTAATCCCATAGTTTCACCAACAATTCTAAGGAATCTTTAGAGCTAGATAATTCTTAAAATGACCAAACAAGCAATGTAATTGAGTATAATACATACATCGGCATTGGACGGACTGTACGCATCACACGAGTCGGATTTTTAAATTAACTTTATAGTTTTAAATAAGACTGCGTCCATTGGTCGTCATCAGACAGATAGCATGCAGTCCTATTTAAAAACTACATATATCCCTCCTACCAACTAATCAGCACGTTGGAGACACTTATTCTTCTTTCTCTCTCGCACGCTTGTTCGCACGGCCAAGTGACAACGTTTCATTCTTAGACAAGGAAGGTTCTATGACGAGGACTAGTTTCATCCTTTAGGTAAGACTTTTTTTTTTTTCAAAGTGATAGTCAAAGATCTAAAATTACGTAGTAAGATTCCTAAATAAGACGTATACCGAAGCGGCCTTCAAGACATTATGTTATTTTTCTTGCTTTTCTTGAAAGGGTTCATTTTTAGGTATATGCTAAAGATGTTACCCTCAAAATACCCGGGACCACCAACATGCGTAAGAGATAAAGACGCAATAATTCTACCGCGACAAATATTAACACGCGTGGCGAGAGTGAAAGATTGTACCCTTATTATCTTTTTCTCTCGCATGCTTGTTCGCAGGATCAAGCGACAAGGTTGCCTCTAGCTGGTACATAATTGAAGATGTTACCAGTTACTTTTCTAAATTTCCTTACAATAAAACATTTTTAAAAATTAGCCCACGAAGTAAATTCCTGGTTATCGGTTGATAAAAGGTAAAAAAAGGTTGATAAAGAAGTTGATTTTTGTTTGGGTGTTGCAAATTACAATGATTTTAGTAAAATTTTTAATATTTAAGTAAAAAAACAGAAATATGTTTCAGCCAGCTTCAGTTTCTTTGTCAGGGCCTGCACTTTCTTTTCTTTTATTTGAAAGCTGCAAGAGCTCTGTAAGACAGGTAAAAAAAACGTTTTTTTTTCAGTTACAAATAAGCTAACCTCAACTTTTTATAGGATGGTTTTTTGCTTGGAGAAATAGTCCACAAAGAAATTACATCTATAACAGACAATGAGCAGAAACAAGTGGACATTTCTAAAATCATTAAAATAAATTCAGTTATTCCCTGCCCTACCAATAACTACTTTCCAGGGGGACGGGTTGACAAAGAGAAACTACGAAAGTTTCTTGGTACAAACTTTTCAAAAGTTGTTGCGTGGTATAAGTGTGAACCCTTTTCAAGTATGAAGTTTACATTAAAAGATCGAGCTCTGCATAAGCAGTTTAAAGAGTTGTTTGAAGTGCCTCCTGATTTATTTTCATTTTGCTTTCTTTTAACTGAATGTACAGATAACTTTGCTAGTTATAACTATCAACAAAGTTTTATAAGATATTCAAATGGTATTTTTGATAGATTAAGCATTTACATTCCAAATTTAAGTGAGTCAAACAACACTTATAAGAATTCAGAACCTGCCTCAGCAGTTTTTAATAAGATTCTTTCCACAATTAAAATGGATATTGAAAATACCAAAGGAGTAGTGGCTATAACAGAAATAGAAAATGTTGTACAAAAATATATAACTACAACTGCAGCTGAATTAGCTAAAGCTGAGAAAACTTTGTATGACTTAGAACAAGAAATTAATAACCTTAAAATGGAACAATTTAAAGTAATGTCAGATGCTAATGCAAATATTCAAAACACCACTAACAGTTGTGAGGATCTTATATCATTTGAAGATGAGCCCCCCACCGAGGTAATAAATGCAAATAATGCAGATAAAATAGATAGTTCACCAGAAATGCCCAGGAGAAGCTCACCCAGATCAAAAAGTAAATTAAAAAAGAAAACAGATTTAGCTATTGATATGGAAGTAGTGGAAGAGACAGATTCTAATAAAAAAGAAGAAACAATACAAAATAATGTCCAAGGTTCACCTGAGACACCAAGAAAAAGTTCAACCCCTAAGACCAAAGGAAGGGGTAGGCCAAAAAGAAAAACTTAAAAGGTTTTTTTGTATCTAGTAAATTCAAGCACTTGAATGTGATTTAAGAAATTGTTAACATTAGATTTAAAGGTGGTAAAAGTTAGTAGTAATAAAGATGTTTTGGAGTAAGTCAAGAGCAAGGTCGGCAGACAATTTGGATTTTTTTTTTGTTTATTAAATGTTTTTTTTATTATAAGACATTTAAGTTTTAGATGCTATTTTATACAAATTTTAAAAACACAGTCTTTTATCAATTTACATGGGCTGTAAAATTTTTCAAGAAAAAATTAGCAATTTTAGGTACCTACTTAATTAGTTCTAAATATAATATACTTTATCATAAAAGGAAGGCTCCAAGTAATAGAAATTAGGTTGGTATGCTTAAATAAGGTTTCATTTTCAAATGTTATTTTAAATATATTTCCATTATGCTGCATTACTTCCCAGTTCTTGGGTGCTGTACTAGTGTTTTGTGTCATATTTGGTCGCTGTTATGCTGATATGTAAAAAAAAAGTTGTTCTCATTGGTTACAAGCCCAAAATTATATGTGATTTAAGTTAATGTAGGACCCTAGAAATGCAAGAAATATACTAGTTTCTTATTCCAATTTAGATAAAGTTTTCTTATCAGTCTAATCATGTTACTTACGTCAGTAATTATAATAATTTATTTATTCTGAAAATTTAAAATAAAATTTACAATAAAGTAGGGAACCAAAAACTAAATTAATTTAGGAAAAAAGTACAAATTGTCTGCCGTTCATAATTAAACAGCTTCCTAAACAATCATAGTTGTTATGAGACAATAGTTACCAAGTGTTACATGGCATGTAACACTTGGTAACTATTGTCCTGTGAAATTTCAATTTTTTTTTCAAATCTGGTATACCATTCAGCCCTGTTTGATCCTCAAATAGTCTTGTCGCAAAAAGCCTAAATAGAAGGCCTCTAAAGGTGAGGTATCTGGGCTTCAAGCGGGATAAAAAGGAATTGTTTAAATATTTAATTTTCAAAAATCATAAGGTTACTATAGTAAGTTTCCAATAGTTGTATTTTTCCCATATTTTTAAAAGGTATATTTCTTACACCAGGACGACGAAATATATAGACAGTGTGGTCTATAAAAGCTAAATTAAAATAGTCTGCATAAAAAGTTTTAAAAAACGAACCCAAGGTACATATATATAATTGACTGACTCTGTTTTCCTTAAACATCTTTTTACCTCTTTTTTTTCATATGTGTTTGAGTTTACATTTACGTCATTATACACTAACAATCCAATTTTGTTATCACAACCTGTGATATTGTATATTATTTTTAGGTTTGCTTCCTAATGATAACACCATTTTTATTGTGACAAAGTAGAAACCAAAATTTTTTGTATCAAGATCAATTTGAAGTTGAAGAATCAAAAAATTATTTTAATTCGTACCTAACCGTTTTTTTAGTTTTAAGTAGGTACCTAGTAAAAGGAATAAAAAATATGAAATGTTTCATGTCAGATACCTCATTGTAATAATATTAATTGGATGTACTGGATACCTGAAAAGTAATTTATATATATTTACAACCCCATTCACCCAACATTTTGAATTTTATAATTTTCAGAAACTTTATTACATCTAATTAAAGAGATATGGATTGTTTAAGCCATTGATATTATTGTTATTGCACGGCACCAATTAAATTTTTATATGGAAATTAAAAATTAAATTCTAGAATTTTATTGTCTTGAATCCAATAGGTGGCTTTTTTCAGAAATTAATTATTATTAGTCTGTGTATATAGAAACTGTCATTTTTCTGCCATGTACTGTATTGAGGATGATAAGTGACTCTATAATTAACATATTGAAAGTGTTTAAAATACAAATAACAATTTTCGACAACGAACATACTATAATTAGCTGTGGGTACAACTTCACTGCAGGAGATCTGAACTGCAAAAGACAAAACTAGGTATTTATGAAGAGCAAAGACATAAAATTGTTTGGAAAGTGGAAATTGTGACTAAAAAGATACACCAATATTCACTGAAAAGAAGTTAGGTGTAAACGACAATTAAACGCCATGGAAACTAAAACTTCTTGTTGACAATTGTATTTTGTTTTTGACACTTAACAGCATATGCCACCCAATATTTTTTTTTTTGAAAGCTGGGATAAAATGAAAAATTATGCCCTAATATCTAAAAAAAATCCATTTGTCACTGCAGTTTAAAACATTTTACATTGCCCTACTAATAACACTTGGCAGACTTATGATTACGGTTTTTAAACTTAAGATACCAGAATTTTAATATTAAATATATTTTTTGTACTCTAAAAATTCTTACATGCTTTATAATACACTTAAAACTTATTAGGTACACCTAAGCAGTTTTAGTTTAATATATTTTTTATTAAAATATTCTTTGTAGTTTAAAAAAATCATTCGAGAGTTACCAGGGTGAAATTTAAAAAAAATACTTATTTTTTTTAAGATTATACCTATTTTTAACTATGATGAGGGTATTGAAAAACTTCCAGAATTGTTTTTTGCCTTTTCTCCTTCTAATTACCAAATTTTTTTTAAATTATTAATCTTAAAACTTAAGTTTAACTAAAATGTCGTTGAATTGCACATTATTTTAAACCACCATGATTATTAATTAAATCGGCATGACCCTGTTGTGAATAAAATGCGCTCTAACTTCTGAGGCTTTAATTAGACCAATTCTTTTGTGCAGTTCTAGTTTTGATATGATGCAGTTTAGTTAAAGTATAATCCAGTGTATACCTTTCTAGGTTAGTATTATAAAGTGTGCTATTAACCGTTATTATGTATCAAATTTTAATGTTTTACCACCTAGCACGTATTTATTTGCAAAGCTACTAATTTTGTATAAAAACTGTTTTCTTTTTGTATGTATTTTTATTGCTGTATAATAAGTTGTTATCTTAAATAAAGATATTTTTAAAATTAAATTTGTGTGTACCTCTATTATTTTTTTCCAAGTTTTTTTTACCCAATCTTATAATCGGATTATTTAGATTTTTAAAATTTAAAGTTTTATCTACATGTGTAAGACTCAGGACCATTATTTTTTTGATTTGAAACAATGAAATGGTTTAAACAATTGCAAGGAATTACTTTCTAACCGGACAATTTTTTTAAATATTTTTTTACAAATGAAAAAAGTTCTATGACCTTTTACGATAAAGTTAAGATTTTTGAAGATATGAATTTTTCAAAGTTCGAAAAATCTCAAATTTGGGTACTTTTGACCCATGAAAAATATATAAAAAATATTAATTTTTTATTCCTTATACAATAGTTAATATCCTTAATTGAGATTTGAAAAAAATTCATTGTTTATATCTGTTTTTTGATTGTTTATTACGTGCCCTCACAAGTAAAGTAAAGCTCTAACTTTTGTAAAATTAATTTCAAGAAAAAAACTTATGAAAACAAATTGTAGATAATTTAATTATTAATAACATTGCCTTCTTTAACAATTTTCATTAAGTTAATAGTTTTTCAGTTAAATGATAAATAATGATTCAGAATATTATTAACTATTGTATAAAAAATAAGTATTTTTGATATTTTATTCTTTTTTTTTATATATTTTTCATGGGTCAAAAGTATCCAAATTTGAGAATTTTCGAACTTATAAAAATTCATATCTCCAAAAATCTTAACTTAATCGTAAAATGTCCGGTTAGAAAATTCCTTTTTCGGTTTAAACAGTTTGGCACCAGGTTTCCCTATGGCAACATCCATTTATATCATCAATTTAAAGAGAATCGTCACAGCCCTACTTCACTACAAGCCGTGAACAACCACTTGGCAACGCCGCAACCGGCAAGAGATTCAGATCGGTTTCCCTCGAGCGCGATGAGCGTAATCCGGGTATCGAGGCGCATATTTTTAAATTCATTTAAGGCTCAATTCAAAGATCGCGTAAATAGTATTGATATTTCCATTAAAATAATTAAATCAGTATAATAATTGAAAAATACATATATTTATATAATATTTAAACTCTAAAACAAATTAATTTATGTGCATAGGTCAAGGCATAAGAACATGATGCTGTTGTAAAAGGAAACAAGTGTAATTTAACATTTAGTTAGTAATTGTACTTAGTTTTAGTTTTGTTTATTTATTTATTAAATGTGTCTAGTTTCCTTTTTTTGTTTTTTGACTCAGCCTTTTCCGATTTTTCTGTGGCATTTTTGTTATTTCTTTTTTAACATAATTATTTAAAAGAATGTTTGAAAATATAGAGCACATCATAATGAACATATTTTTGTTCTCGTTACCACAAATACATTGCGAGCATAAATCATTAAAGCCTTCATGTTGTCTAGTGCTTAAATTAGTTAGATCACACAGGATAGCTTTTTGATTTTCCATTTTTAGGAAGTCACTCTCAGTATCAGGGTCATTAATAATTTTCTCAAAAATCGCGCACATATGGAACAGAACGTCTTTAACAATTTCTGTAGGAACCTTTAAACCGCCACCTTGTAGACTATCAAAGTATTCGTCGTCAATTAGGTTTCCTTACTTTCAACAAGAAAAGAAACACAGATGTTACAATTATTATATTTTTTACAATTTTGTGGGCAGGCATAACCGGCTATATAAATTTGTACCGATTTGTCAATTTCATATTCATTTAGGTATTCAGTTTCAAGTAAAAACAAAAATTTTTCAGTGTAATTATTTTGAGGTATTGTCCAATCAAGATCATTTTCCTGGATACAGCTGTCTCCCTGTTTTTTAATCTCAGCTAAAGAGAAATTACCATCAGCAGCGCTTCTAAATATATGTTTGAGTCTAATTTTTTCTCAGCATTTAAAATATCATCAAAGCTAACATTGTAATTACAACCTCCGAGAAGTCTGTATTTACCAAATCTTTTTTCTAACTTTTCAGTAGTAAATTTACAGGGTAAAATATACGACAAATCAAATTTTGAAAATAAATAGTCAATTATTTCTAGTAAAACAGAGGTACTATGGCAAAGTGCAGAATAGGTGTCGTTTGTAAGGCGACCATTATTGTTTTCAAGTTTATGCCAAGCTTTCAGCAGGACTTTTCGGGAAACAGGGACTGTTTTTGAGAAGTAATGTGGTAAATTTGGAAAAATACTAGGCACTCATTTAACTTTAGTCTAGTTTTGGTAGGTACCTTTTGCATTGACCCATCTGGCAAGCGATAATCATCCTCTCTAATAATGTCACTTTCTACAAAATGCTTAGCGCAAACCACAGAATATTTTGTGACCATGACTGTCTAGGAATATTCCTAAGCCAATGGGCTTTAAGGTTTTCGTCCTTTGAAAGGTGAAAACAGATACAGCTGGTTCTCCTGCATCAAGAGAAGTTTATAATTGGATTTGCACCCAGGCACACAACAAGGACTTGGAGGAAAATAATAATAATAACAGTAACTAAATAGTATCTAATAAGCAGGCACCAAGTACCTATGCAACGCAATAACAAAAATCAAAACGAACGACAAAATTCCAAAATGTATACCTAAGTACTTACGGTAATTTCCAATGCTAATATTTGTTACTGTTTTTAAAAAATAACTAAAAAAATACCTTCAAAATTAAAGCCAAACACGAATCATTAAAACACACTTTCAATTTTAATTATTTTTTAAAAACCACCACCACAAAATGTCAAGTTCATTTGCCGCCATTTACTTTAAGTACTTTATAACACCGGCACTTTGCACCCGCAGATATTCTTGTTTTTACGCAATGTCTGCGAAAAAACTTCCCGGTCACTCACAAATTTCACACAGTAAGACCTTTTACAGGTTTAGTCTTTATCTTAACAATATTTTCTTTCAAAAAGTTGATTTATTCACAATAACACAACAGAGAAACAGGTCATTCAACGTAAATCATATGACTAAACGTGTGTCGCTAGATCTCAAGGCATAGTTGCCAGATTTCCTTGTTCACGGCTTGTAGTGAAGTAGGGCTGTGGAATCGTATAAAGAAATTGAGCAGGAATAGTTTTTGGTACTCATGCGCCGATTCCTCCTAGACTAATGGGTTTGTCGTGTCGATATCCATGCCATTTCATGATGTGAAAAATACTTAACCCTTGTAATACGGAAATCCTTTCCTTAAATGAAAAGAAAAAAAAACGAAAAAGCTCCTTTCGTATTAAAAACAAATTTCTGGGGTGGAATCAGTAAAATTTCGAAACAAATATTTTTACCGCTTCAACGCGATACTGTGCTAAAACATCTTTCGGCGATAGATTTTTCTTTATTTCTGATATTTGTTTTAAGGGATGACCAACCTAAAAGAAATTACGTTTTTTTGACGTCTTTTTTATTTTAATACAGTCGGGAGAACACTAAAGAAAGGTGATGCGCAGAAACATCAAATTTATCATGTGATATAAAAACCCCTTTTTTCCTGTTATGAGAACCTTCATACGGGATTTATATATTAATTTAAAAAAGGGTCTCTGCCCCAAAAAGATATATCAAGAAATACGATTTTAATGCCCTTCACAAAATGCCAGGAAAAACAAAGTGTAGGTAAATTAAATATAAGTGTAATGCTTACTTAAAAAGTCTTGGAGATTCTTCTAAAATCCTTTGAATCAACAGCACAAACCTGAGCCAGAAAATGTCCTGGTTGGTTTATAAATTTTATTTTGCGTCAAAATTTATGTACTTATTTATAATATAAAAGAGACAAGACCGGGATTCGTAACCTTTTAATAAATTAATTAAGTAGATATATTTTTGGGCCGAGATGTGCCGTTTAAAACCAGGTCAGATTTAGTTTAGGGCCGATATGGGCGACATTTATGCACCATTTCCGATCCCTCAGGCTAATATAGGCAAAGCCCTTAAAAAATAGGGGTACATTGTCCATACATAACTTGACTAGTGATACCTCAAGAGACTCTCGACCAGGATTTTGATGCACAAATAAAAACAAATTGTAAGCTTGTATAAAAACAAAATTATTAATTAGACATAAAAATGGTATAAGGAATGTATAATTAAAAAACGATCAAAAAATATTCTACAAGAACGGTAGGTATGTGTGTATTCACTTATTTCTTTTTAAATGCATTTTTTTGATCTACCTAAATACTGAATTGCATATTATCTTTAATTTGAGTATTTTAGTTAGTTTCAAAGTTTCTATTCTAAAGTTTTTAATTAACTTTCTTGTGCCAACTATTTCTTATACTATTTGTATGTTAAAATATATTTTGTAATGTCTTTTTAGCTACAATGTCAACATAGTATTGTTTCTACCTACTGTGGTTTAGGCCGGCCGCATACATACAACTTTTTAGTCGGGCAACTGTTTAGTCGAGGTGCGTGCTTGTGCGATTTTTGTGACGACCAAACAGTTTAGTCGCCGAAGGTGCGCATATAGTCAATTCAGTCGCTATCGATTTATGTACTTGTTTGAATAGCCGCAGGACGACTGTTTAGTTGAGCGTATGCGCACTCCAATACATGGCAATACTCATTGAACCGTCGCGATAGTTGCGAGACTGATTAATCAAAAGGCGATCGATGTGGTTTTACGACTATTTAGTCGAACAACTATCTAGTTGCTAATATGCGCACTGCGCACCTACATACATTTTTATATACTTTTAACGTGCGACTAAACAGTTGCTCGACTAAAAGTTGCATGTAAGCGGCCGGCCTTAAAGTAATAAAGTTTAAATAAATCGCATACTGTACAAAAAAACTGCTGGTCACACACCTTTTTTCTCCCCCTACACTATACTTATAGAAAACCAATGTCATCCATGGTATGTTATATTTTTGAAAAGAGAATTTGTTATGCTATCTTTTAAGATTAAAATATATAGGGTGTTCTAATTGAAAAAATGATAGGTCCGATAACTTTTTTACCTGACCCCGAATACGAATCGAAATACGAATATAGGGTCATTTTGCAATTTTTGACTTTTTCCCGTATCTCTTACGCCAGCGAAAATTTATAGATTTTGATTTTACCGGTTAAAATTTGACCCAAAAAGAGCACATGACGCCTATATTACTTTTTGATAGCGCTAATAATTAGGGAGATCCTATAAAAGTATCAATAATGGGATACCTTGACATGTATTTTTAACTAAAACAGTTCCAACGTCTTTCACCAAGTCGTGTCATCTTACAATTGCTCGACCAGCATGCATACTTTAACAAAAGAAGCAGGATTCATTACCAAAAATCATCTGGTTCCATTCTTGATCCCACAGGTCTCACCCAATGGGTACTGTTATAAAGCCCAAAATTTCTTATTTGGCGATATACTATATCTGACT
Source organism: Listronotus oregonensis (assembly GCA_019359885.1). Classification (NCBI taxonomy): domain Eukaryota; kingdom Metazoa; phylum Arthropoda; class Insecta; order Coleoptera; family Curculionidae; genus Listronotus; species Listronotus oregonensis. Next base: position 89,087 of record JAHBCN010000146.1, read on the forward strand.
ACCCGTCCGTGTTTTTAAAAACCACCAGTCATTGAGGCCGTCAGTAATTTTCGTTTCTTTTAAATTAAAAAAAAAATACATTTTCATTTTTAATAACAACCGAGTGGTTGGTTGGTTGGTTAATATGTTTTTTTGGCTCTGGACCCTACGGGCTCCTTTCCTGCCAGCTCATTAGGAGTGACCACGTGTTTTTCTGGCTCGGAACCTTTTATACCCATCCTCCCATTAGTCTTGTTCCTTCTACAAATCTGTATAACCCGGAGACTAGTTGGCTGATATGTAGGGTGACCATATGTACTTTTTTTAGTAGGACAGTACTTTCTTTTTAAACACTGTCCTGTTGTCCTTTAAAGGTCTACTAATTGTAAGTACACCCAAATGTACTTTTTTTTAAGGTATACAAAATTATGTCCTATTTTATTTTTAAATAATGGAAACAAAATAATTAAACTGTTTTTGGTCTTAGTAATACGCATTTGGACTTTAACCCACTATACAAATGAGCACTAAGAATCTGTTCCCTTTCCAGACACACGCTGTGAGGAGGCCACAACGTGAGCTTTCCCAGGAATATTCACAAAATTATATTAACTTTTTAAATAAATTTTTTATCCATGCAAGGCACAAATAATGGTGTTCCGACCAGAAGCTGCTTCTGGTATTACGTATAACCGCTTTCTGTCAGTGCTGCCGATTCCTGCTGTGCGCGCATCCACCTTCCGCCATTTGAAAGGTACCTCGTGCCCCCACAAAAAACAGCGCTTAGCTCCAGAAGAAGGACTCCACTATTCGGCTAGAGTCTCTCCTTGATCCCCGAGGGTAAAAATCACTAGATACAGCGCCGCCAGCCGCCCTTCCCGGAAAAAGCTATGTAGCCTTTTATCGCGCAACTTCACTGCTCGGAGGTCAAACAGAAACTGAACTTCCGATTGCTTGTGAAAACATAAGGTTATTTTTTAATTACCAGGCCTAAGATAAGAAGGTATTCCAATCCTGCAATGCATGATGGGAAATGTGTCAAGCGGTCGCGCGGCCACGAGTGTGTCTTGCACACTAACCAGGCCCATCGCATATTTTAATGGAATTTGGTATTTCGGTGTTTTTTATGGCTCTAATCACGAATCTTAAGTAAATCTTTTTTCGGAAGCCTCTTAAGTGATGACGATGATAAAAGAGGGAAATTCTACTAGAATAGCTTCAGGTCACAGCAAACAATTTAGTCGTGATACACTGTAATTACGACTATAAAAGCTGTAACTAAATTTGCCTTTAATTAGTACAAAACTAGAATTTTTGGCGTTTAAAAAGCATATTTGGCATTGTCTGTTTTTCCCTGGAAGCACTCTGGGGTTTTTTGTGCCTAATCTCCCATTTTCCTTTTATACCCATCCTCCCATTAGTCTTGTTCCTTCTACAAATCTGTATAACCCCGAGACTAGTTGGCTGATATATCACTGTGGTCTCAGTTTCGGTTCCCAAATAATGCCCGTCTTTTGTGATTCAAAGCTTCACATTCGCCCAGGATAAGGTAGGCTGTTTCTTCCCCCCGCGGCGCACAGTGGTCATTTCTTTAAAATACACGCGAAAAAGACTAAAAAAATATAGTTATGGATTTTAAAAGTATTAATTATTTTAAGCTAAACAGAAACATAGGAACGTATATTACGTATAACCTCTGTTGAATTTATAATCATCACGATAACGGCAGAACATACACGGACTTGTCGCGTTCTGGCGGACTGACGCACTGGCAGTTGCGACTTGTGCGAGGAAGGTGCAGCTCAGTAATTTTTTCCTGAACGGTTATTTAAACAGCTTCACATAAACTATGACCACTAATAGTAAAGGTATGTTTCTTTCTTTTTAGTAATAAGATTACTGGTTGTGTTCTAACATTCAAAAAATATTACTATACAAAGATCAAAGTTAATTAATATATTTTTTAGCATAAAATTTACTTTATTAATCAATAACTTTTTTGATTGGGCAGTATTGATTATAAATTATGTACTACTGCATTCTCCTATAATCTATCTAATTTGATAAAAATCAAGTGCTCGTTCTTGCCCGTTTTGCTTCTTTTATTAAATTTCTTTTTTACAGATGGCATTCTAAGGATGAAATTGAAAGTTTAACGCTAGCAAAGCATGTCAACATTTCTCGCAAATAATTTTAAATTTTATTTAAGTTTTACTTGACCCTGTTGGATGAAAAGGTTTGTAGCAGCCTAACAGACCAAGCACTTCAAAATTGCTATATATGTGGGGCTACGCCTAAATTAATGAATAACCTTAATAGGGTCTGTAACAGGTCGATACAGATGTCTAATCTTAAATTTGGCATATATCTCCTTGGCATGGGTAAATCAAGTGCTTTAAATGCCTCTTACAGTGGCGTAGGGTGGGGGCCAGGGGCGACTGCCCCCGCCCCTCTAGACCAGCGCCCCTGCGCCCAAACAAAACTACCGTATATAAAACAGCTATTATTTACAACATACTATGCTGTGCTTTAAACATTTTTTACTTGCTGGTGTAATTTTAGAAGTCATATTTTAAAATAATAATTGTCCACACTTTTTGTTAATATTTTTCTGTTCCACAGTGTCAGCGGAGCGGTTATTCTCTTCAAAAGCACTAACACCGCGGAAAAAGCCGCTGAGCGCGGCGTCCGTTTGTGGCGGCATTTCTTTTTATTGTGTCGGTATTGGATATATTCCAGAATTGTTTACTTTATTTTTTAATATTGCAAATCGGCAGATTTCAAACGTATGTTATTTATTTCTGGTACTCATATTCTCCTCTTTGTGGTGTTATTTAGTCGTTTATTGTCTATGCAAGATTAAACTTGTTAAGAGTAAAAATGGATAAAAAGAAAAAAAGTCAGGTGCTGAGTTCAGGAAGGAATATCGTGAAAAAAATGATGTTAGCGCAACACACAGCCAAAAATTACAATATTTTTTCAAAAAAACTGCTGGGTAAGAACATTTTTTTATATTGTCATTATTTTTCCTTTCTGGCCTAAAGTTTGAAATATAGATTTTTTTGTTTATTGTTGTGTTTTTTTTTAATAAAAATGTTTTAAGAAATAGAGCGCCCCTTTAAACGTTGCCCCCCCCGCCCTGAAAGGTTGACTACGCCACTGGCCTCTTACATATATTTTATAGACTTCCCATTAAAGCATGGCAGGTCAAGGGCTACCATAAAAAAGTTGTCAAAGAAAGAAACAAGGAAATTCAAGAGATATTTCGCAAGGAAATGGGGTTGTTAGTACACGTCCCAAAGTCCAAGTTTGGTTCGACAAATGATAGAAATACGGCCCGAAGGTTTTTCCGATACGCTGCATTATCAACAGACATAACAGGTCAAACTTAATTAAAAAATTTGACGTCATTTTACGAGCGCTCTCATGTGGCTTTGAAATAGATAGAGAGCTTTTCGAAAAATATTTTTTAGAAACAGCACACCTTAACCTCAAAATATACCCATGGTACTAGATGCCCCAAACAGTCCACAAGATCCGCCTGGTACATGGGGCTCTTATAATTAGGACTGTAATGGTAACAATAGGGCAACTTTCGAAAAAGGCCCAGGAAGCTAAACATTAAGATAGTAAATACCATTGCCAGTTTAATACAAGGAAGTGTTCCAGAGGAAAAAGAATGGAGGACCTCGTTAACATGCTGCTTGTGTCTTCCGACCCTCTTATAAGCAGCTTTAGAAGAAGAAGCTAAAAGAAGAGTGATCCCATTCCAATAGAGGTGGTCAACCTATTGAAGACATCCGAACCTAGCGGATTTTTCTGTGAAGGAAATGTATCTGAATCAAGTGACTCTTCTGATTACTCGGACTAAATCTAGTAATTTAAGCATTTATTTAATTTACTACTTAAAAATATTGTTTGTTTTATTAACACTAGTTAGTATTTTAATCATCTCAATAACTAAGATTTAATTAGTCTTATTTATTATACTATATTTATTCATCTTTGCCTTGGTATAGGAGACCTAATGACTTCTGTAATAAAAAATATTTATTAAAATTAAATTTAATTATTTGTTTACTTAAACCATAAGAAAATATAGTACATATTTTAGGAATATCGATTGTAATAAATTTTTCGCGTTCAAACACCATTGTTTGACCACTGTGCGGCGTTGTCTTAGTCAATTACCCTTTCACCAACCATCCAGTACAATATCCCTTAAGATGCAAATGAAGTGTGATGGGATAAAATAAAACACAGAAAATCCCATTAAATACTATTTATTTGTCCGTCCTATTCCCGAAAACTTACAATTCATAGATTAACAGCTTACTTTAGTAGTACCTATATTTTATTTATATAAAATACGTAATAATGTGTAATAATAAATGCCTTGCAATTTATGTTAAATTTAAAAGCATAACTAAAATGAGAAATCTGGAATTTGAGATCTATGTATAACATCTTTATAGTGCGTTTTAACAATGTACTATTTTAAAGGTGGAAAACGTAAAATAAAAAATAGTTACTAAAATGCGTATTTTTTAAAAGACAATTTTGAAGTACACAATTAATAAAATTTCGTTAAAATAACCTTAAAATAATTAATAAGAAATTATTACAATATCTTAACAAAAAATTTCTTTTAAAATTTTAGATAAAAAATATAATATATAACTTACAAAAACAGATAACACTAAAGATCCGAAAATATGTATAAAATTTGTAAAATTTAATGGTAGGTACAGAATAACTTTTACCCTTTAATTCTATCAAATGTTTTTGAACATAACCTCCATTTTCATTAGACAATCCAACGACCCATCAATTTTTATGGTTGCCCACGACGGTCATGTTTAATTATTAAATAAAAGTTTATTTACGTTTAAATTCCTGTATGATAAAAAAATACTTTTAAATGCTTTAATGTAGTTTTACTTTCTATTAGATGGTATTAGGTTTTTAATTTCAACAACTAAAATCGCACTGACGTTAACACGCCATTTTATGTCAACAAACTGATGTATGCCCCGGATAATAATAAACATACAGTGACTCACACCTTAAAAGATGTAGCAACTATTAAAATAAAGTAACTTCTTCCCAAGGCTTAATAATTATTTAAAAATCTCGACATATTAAAACTAAATTAATTTAAGTCTTCTGGAAACGTGTACATTAATATTTTATTCTAAATGTGCAATATTTAAATTACATTAAATATTTAATTAATTAATGTACGATTTCAACCTCACAGCTTAAATGATGCAGCTTAATCAAAACAGCACAAAACCGCACTAGTTTTTTTATTTTTTTATTTCGTTTGACATTTCAAAGCAGATTTTTAGTGAGAAATGCGAAATTATTTAAAAATGGGTATAGCCACCGAAACATATTCAAAAGGGTAAACAAAAGTTCGTCCACCATCCTGAACATTATTGAACGTTACCGGAATGAAAATAAATCGAGGGGAGCAGTGTCATTAAAATTGTACATTAATTAATTAAATATTTATTGTTAATTTAGTATCACATATTTATTCAAAAGATTAATGTATAGTTTTTGGTAGACGCATATTAAATTAAATCCATTATGCCTTTCTTTTAACAAATATGTAGTTTCTCAAATAAGTTGGTTTTTGGTAAAATATCCACTGCTTCTTTTAAGCTGTGAGTCACTGTATGTGATCCTTGGATTGCCCAATTAAAATGTGTTTAGTCTTACTTAAGATAAAATACTATTGTAGATTTTAAATATATTATTAGCGTAATTTCTAAAGTGATTTTAAGAAACACTAGGCGCATAATCACAACCTGTCTTTTGGAAATCTTCTGACCCATATACCTGTGGAAAGGCTTTTCAAAATTTTAATAATCTAACAAACAATATTATTAGTACATCAATCATTATGTCAAGTTTTGTTTTATCAGTATGTTTGCTTGTATGTTCCCTGAAAATATTGCACAACCAAACAATCATGTGCCTCTGATGTTTCCAAAATATCTGAATTTATCAATTTTAATTTATAAATTATTCATCATCTTTAACTGCTTTAATTTTTTTACATGCTTCTGGGTATCATTATATTTAACCTGCTAAGTTAATCAAAGCCTTAAAACATTCTCTATGCTACAAAATTTACACATGTTTTCGGTGGTATTTGCAGTATCTGTATATCTTCTAGATCGGGTCCCACGAACATAGAAAGTACCTATTCGAAAATGTTTTTGTTTTTAAAACACTAGAGATTTTTTAATTAACATAATATTAATTGCAAATATGTATCTTAAAATAATGGATTAAAATTTAAATTATACCTATACACAAACTTCTAATCTAAATTTGCTTGACATAACTTAATCTAATTTTGCTTGACATAACTTACACTTTAGTACTTTTTTATATAAACGCTAAATTATAATTCTCATTATTAAGACTACATAAAACTTTAAAATGACCTAACTAACATATTAATATGGCAGTAATTCAAAATTTAAAAAAATCGTAAATTTTTTTGATAAGATAAATTGTACCTGAGCTTTAAAACAGTGCAAATTCAAAAACTAGTCGTTTGTTAAAAAATTCATAGACTGATAAACTAGTTTCTATAAAATTAACATTATATCCAAGCAAAAATATGACATTATTAACCCCCGTATGATCTGGTCGTAAGAGACTATTTTCTGAAGATCATTAGCTTTTTCTAAAAATAACGTACTAAGTTATGTTATTGTCAATGTTAATAAATAGGTTGTTAATACAAGTGACGGTAAAACCAGCAGTTTTGTACTATTGACTCGTGACCTCTAAAGTAGGAGAATTAATGCATAAAAAAATAAATATAACCAACTGGTACTCTATACAGGGTGTTACTTAATGGTGTCATATTTGAAGGAGGCATTCTGGATCGATTTTAAGTCGAAAAAGTTCATATAAACGTGGGCCTAAAATGCTTAGTTATAGATACAGGGTGTTAAAAGTTTTATTTGTTTCGTTTTTTCTAAATTATTCTTTAACCAAATGACCTAGCGGTACAAAATTTGGACGGGCGTTTTTGAGGCGAGAAATTTAAATTCGTCCACGCTTTTGATGTTGCTAGTAGAGGGCGCCAGCTACGGCCTCCTCACTTGTTTTAGATGTCGTAACTTTTTAAGCTTAGAATATTGACCTGTTTATTAAAGAATAAGTTACTAAAATCCATCTGCATCAAAAAAGTATACTTTATTTAAGTCTCTGGGAGCACGGTTCTCGAGATAAACACACTTTAAAGAACCCCACAATTTTTTTATGGAAACTGAATTTTGGCCAATTGCTTTCAAACTTTGCATAGTGATAATTCTTAACACGATGATCAAAGGTCTTTCAGGGCACAAAAGCCGAAAACGCCTCCAACCCCTAAAATCACCCTCAAAAGTCCCCAATTCCCCAGTGACTTTTGAGGGTGATTTTGGGGTAGCTTTTCGGGTTTTTGCCTAAAATTTTGATCCGTTAAGAACTACCTATGCAAAGTTTGAAAATTGGCCAAAATTCATTTTCCATAAAAAAATTGTGGGATCCTTTAAAGTGTGTTTATCTCGGAACGGTACTCCTAGACCTAAATAAAGTATACATTTGATGCAGATGGATTTATAGTAATTTATTTTTAATAAACAGGTCAATATTCTAAGCTAAAAAAGTTACGACATCTAAAACAAGTGAGAAGCCGTAGCTGCCTCTATAGCACATCAAAAGCGTGGACGAATTTTCGCCTGAACCCCAGATCCAAATTATGTAGCATTTGGTTAAAAATAATTAAGAAAAACGAAGAATTAAAACTTTAACACCCTGTATCTTAATAATTTTAAGCTACCATTTATATGAACTTTTCGACTAAAATCATCGAATCCTCAAATATGACATACCAAGTAACACCTGTATAGTAGCAAGCAATACACAGGGTGATTGCTAAATTAAGGCTTTTTTTAGCTGCGTATAGAACTCGTTAAAATAAGCAACTTTTCTAAATATATTTTTTTCAAAAACCCAAAAATAACAAAGCTACAATAATTTATTTGAATATGTGTCTAGTGCCGGTCTGGGCAGAAAAAGTTTGTTTATTTCTTATTTACGCTTGTTTTTTTGTCTTGTTAACCACGTAGCATGCGTTAGACGTATCGCTTTAACCGGACGAGGCGATGAATAATTTTAATTTTAAATCATTGTTAAATTGAGAAAATGGCACAATCCAAAAACAATGAATACGTGGATATCTTCCTTATTTATTTATGCAGAGTATCGTTAATCTGCAAACATAGCTTCGAGATTGTACGCACGACCGTTTCCCTTGCGGGCTCATTCTTAACCCAAGTACTCGGGTCATTGCAAGTCAGGTGGGTTTAAATTAAAAAAAAGTGTGAAAAATATTGCGGAAAAATCACGTTCAACGTGTCCAAGCACTACAGCCCAAAGACCTCTTGGGCGGTGACAACTTACTTAAGACAGGACCGTATTTGACACACTAAATACATGTAAGTTCCTTATTTTTTAGTATTAAAAAAAATATATATTTAAAAAAGTTGTTTATTTCAATGAGTTCTATATCCAGTTAAAAAAAGCGTCAACTAAGGAATCACCCTGTACATTATGTATCCATTTAAGTTTGGAATAAAATACTATTATTCGGTTCTAGCAAACTAATTAATAAAGTTAAAAACTGTTATTGTTTATTAATTAATCAATTAAAAGTCGAATTAATACATATAAAAGTCAAGAGAGTTAACAAAAAAAAAGTTTCTTTCTCCTAACGCTTCGCCCATCTGTCATTAAATTGGTGTTTAAGCAATGAGAATTGGAATAATTTTAAAGTGATACAGAACTTGCCAAGCTGATAATGTTCGTGGTTTCTCCTTATATGAATTCGACTATAATTTCTAGAATTTTCTTTTACTGCACCTTGAATTGTATTTATATTAAGTGTTAAATGTTTCTAACAAATTTGTTAGAAAAATCATCGGTATTAGAGGTGTTATTAAAAATTACTTTATTATGGTTATGGATTCTTAGTAACCAAAAAATTGCCCTTAGATCTATATCATACGAAGGGTAAAAAATATATTCCGTCTTTGCATGTGTGATCATCAAGGTAATGATTAAAAGTTTTACAAAGTGTAAATTATATGAAAACACATTTAATATGTTTTATTTAACCTGGTGGTTAAATAAAAAAATATTTTTGAAGCTTCATAAAAGGGACTTATTATCCCCGTGGAAAAACAATTTATATCAACCAGATCAAACATCCTATATACTTAGTCGAATAAAAACTTGGTTTCTGAAATTCGTCAAAAGAGTTTAAAATCTATAGTTTGGTAATTGGTACTTGTGACGTTCTAGACGGCATTCTTGCAATGAAATTAATGTTGTTTTGTGCAGTAATTACAAACGTATCTTTTATAACGAATTTCTCCAAAATTTTTTAAAAAATTTGTAGCTGTAAAAAACAAAAGAATTAAAAGTTCTGTCTAGTTTACAAAGCATGTGTTTTACTTTAGAATAACATATTTATCTTTAGTGGCTCAGGTTATTCAATTAAAAAATGTTATATTTTGATTAATCATTTAACTTAAAATTCTGAATTAAATAATACAGCCAAATCAAAATGTGATAGTATTTTTTAACATTTGCAATATAAATAATGCAATTAAATATTTTGCACTGAAAGAGAGCTTGAAATGATAATACATGCTTAATTGAGACTCTTAAAATATGTATATGACGGTCCATATAATTATCTGATAACTTAATGTAGTAAATATAAGCAAAGATATTAAAAGTATGATTTTACTTATCATGCATTTTTCTTAGGTCGGTAGGATTTGTTTAACCTTAAAACTGTAAATCCAGTAAAACACAAAAAAAATGTAGAAAGATAAAAACATGATATTTTTTTATTAGTTATGGTTTCGGAAATCAAAACGTATTTTTTCTTTTCATCTTGAAAAAAACGTTTGACTGCGGTTTTAAATATGTAACTTTGTTAACACCAAACAAAAAAAATACTTAAATGTAAAATCAGTGTCATTCTTTTTATTCGAACCAGGTTAAATTCGTGTGGTTTTTGGTGTACCATGCTTATATATTTTAATATCTTAACTTTATTTATACAAATAAAAAGATAACACATAAGTTTATGTTACGTCATACTAAATGAAAGCAAGGGTAAACAAAAAATAAATAAATATGTCTTTTACAATCAGGAAACAACAATTATTTGGGGTAAAGCAGAAAACATTGAAATCAAATGTACAAAATTGGCAAATGTTGACTGTTTTAATAAATTGGTTCTTAATTACCCTTAAATTAAAAAAAAGTTTATAAAACAATGATTTGGCAGTAAAAGTGATGTGGGTAAAAAGTACTAGAATGCTTACAATGGGGAAAATCCTAAATGTTTGTTTTTTGGTCAACAAATAATAAATATTTTGTGTGCGACGCTTTCCAAAGTGGTCAGTAGATGCGAGAAAAAAAACTTTACTAATAGGTATTATTTTTAGTTGTTTGAACTGAATAAAAAAATATAAACATATTTTAAGATATGCCCCACTGAAATAGTCATGCTTAAGTATTGTTTGGTATCCTATGAGCATTGTAGGTCTATCTCAGAAATAGTACTAAAAAAACGAAAATTCTATGTATTTTTATTTTTATTATAAAAAGTAGTGAAGGGTCTGAGGGTCAGAGATGAGAGCGTAGTTACAATTATTAAGCCCTTGGTCCAAAAACCCATATGTATTTAAAACAAGATTTTGCTACAATAACATTTAAAAATGAATAAAAACAATTATGCAAATTTCTTTTTTATCGACCACTGTAAAAAACATTATAACTATTTTCTATACATTTGGTTGTAGCATAGTTTACAGAATTAACATATAAGTTGGGTCACAGTGTCCAGTGCATACAAAATGACCCGTTCTTACCGTGATCGTAGGCTAAGGCCAATAAAAACACAGTTGTCCACGCTTAAAACTATTTTATAGTAGAACTGTTTTAAATGTGTTATATATTATGCCTGTCTGATCTTATAAATTTAAAGACGCTTGTACATAAATAAGCTATAATAATTGAAATCACTAATTTTTTTAAAAACTTAAACTAAAATTTATTTTCTTCTGATGAATAACAATTAAGGCAATTTTAATTTTGTTTTAGTCATAAAGATAAAGCAGTTTTAAGTACAGTCGAACTTCGATATCTCGGATTTTTGATAACTCGAATCAAACTCGTTGGCAATAGAATCAAAAGTGAACATTATGTGAAAACTTTACTTGATAACTGGAACTTTTTTTACTCGAAAATCTTGATAACTTAAGCGAAACATTTGGCAACACCTTCGATAAGTCGAACTTTCTGGGAAATCCTTACCTTCGCGTGTTTTTAAAACAGGTCATACAAAATTTAAAATGCCATAATAGGCGAAAGATTAAAAAAAAAACTTTAAAATGTTTGGAAGAAAATATGAAAATCAACATAACTTTAATGAGTTGTGTCAAATAACGTATCCAATGCATGGAGTATTGATGTCAAGGTGTGAGGCCATTTCTAATTGTCGGCTTTAGTAAGTGTTTTAAATGATTTTCCTAAATGAATATTTAAAAGAAAACAGTGACGAAGAAATGCAACTACTAAAGCAATATTCAGCTTATAATGGTTTGAAACGTGCAGAAGGTGTTACGTTTTATGATTTTATCCATGTGGATGATGATATTGTAACTTAAGAGTTACCCACAGATGAAGATATAGATCTTTACATATCTACGCCAAAATCTGAACAGCCCAATTATCCAAATGACAGTAAAAATTATATGACAAATAATGATTTTGAAGACGACATTAACAACAGCCTTCAGATGAGTCGGCAAATTTCCGTTTTTAAAACGAATAAGCACACAACGAATGTTTTGTATAATGCCTTTAACAGCAATGAAGATTTTGTTAAAAATCACAATTAAAAATCCTCTTGTCAGTCCGAAATAACCGAATTTTTTACTTTTAAATAATCAGTAGTATAGTATATATGTTTATTTGTATGTACAATTTGTGTATCTAAATGATTTTATAATATACATAAATGTATTACGTTCCCACATTGAAAATAAACTTAGTTAATGCATTTTATGTGTTTTGTTTGATAACTCGAAGTCTCGATAACTCGAAATTTTTTGTGTGTCAAGTCGGGGTTCGAGTTATCGAAGTTCAACTGTATCTCTTTAATAGACATTAAAATCAAAATTAAATTGAAAACTTCTCTGGCCAAATAAGAAGCAGTTGTGTTAAGGGCCAAAACGACTTGCTTATAGTTTTCTAGGTTATTTAAAAAGGCTTTCACGATGCGGTATTTTGATCACGTCCACTAAATTAACTGTGTGGATGATATCAGTGAAATTTTAATAGGCAATACTTCAGATTTCATTAAATATATTGAAGATTATATTGGTACCACTACAATTTTTACAGTACTTACAATATACCGCTAAGAGTTTTTAATAATGCTTTGGTATATGTCAAAAAATCCTGTTTAATTGTTTTTATTCCATTACAGTTCAAAACGAAAAGTTGTATTGGCGCGATATTTATATAGTTATTTAAAGATACTTTGTGCATGCCCTTTCATATAGTAGAAAATAGGCCGGATTTCGTACCCTACACTTTCACACCGATCGGCGAGCCTTTGATAAAATCGACGTGCCGACAACAAGTGACTCAACTTATCTATTAATTCTTTAAACTTTGGTTGCAGTAGCTGCCCACCTCTGGTAATATTATGTGACAAGTATGACAAACTACGTAGAGTTTTCTGTCAGTAGTTTTGTATACACCGGTACCATAATGTGTTAGTAAATTTAACAGCAGATTCTAACTAGTTGCTAATATTAATTTTATGTAGTGTGAATATAGCATATCTAGTGTTTCTAAGATTTATTATTTTTACCAACTATAGTTTGGTGGAATATTTACATGTCATAGACGTCTTAACGACCAACCTTTTATTTTTTTAGAAAATTCAATTATTAACCTTTTAAAAATAAAATTATAAAAAAAATAGAATTTTAAAATATTTGATTGACCCCTAACATACAATAATTAGTCGTTTTTCGTACAAAATGGGATTTTACATGCCTTAATCAAAACTAAATCGCCTTTTCCAGGGAAAATAAAACAATATAGTTAATAAAAACTAGCAACCATCAGTCCTAAGGTGTAGAAACATTAACTTATTTCAAGCAAAACATTTTTAAAATTAAATGACATTTTAGACAAATTTCAGTGATTGGTAGCAGCTAAAAACCTTGACTTTTGTTATACTAGCAAATATTTACATGTCTTCCGAATACAATATTAATTTTATAATTTTGAGCTTGAATTAAGTCAATTTTACTACATGATAGAGACATACAGAAAAGCTCTCAAACCAGCATAATTAGGTTGATGTTTAAGTCACCCTCTTATCATTTTTAAAGTACGGTTTTTTAATATTGGCACATTTTTACAGACTTTAAAACTATTTACTTTTGGTAAAGGCTTGTAAAACCCCGTTACTTAAATTACTACGTTACCTACCATTTTTACTTAGGTCTATATATATAACTTGATAAATGCATTTAAGCCACTATATGAAACCCACTCTATAAGACACCTGCTGCAGTCTATAAAATATACCTTTCAATACCTCGAACTCCAATTTATTAGTTTAATGATCATTAACACATTTTTAAAAAACTTAAATTTGCAACATATGATTAGTTCTAAAATTAAAATGAGTAGCGCTTAAAAAAACGATTAATATGTAACTCTTTTAAGACTGCATATATGATATAAACCATTTTCTATTTAAACAAAAAAAGAACAACTATGTTTCATTGAAAATGGAATTTGCATTACCTAAATACCACTTATTGTACACGTGAAAACATAAAAGATCAACCGTTTTCAGAAAACTATAATATATCATTGAATAATCTAGAATATGATATTGCGATATACAAAAAATAAGATATTGCATAGAGTATATAGCTAATTTATAGTGAAGAAGGTACAAGGTGACATGAATGAGTATGAGAAAACAAAAATAAAAACAAGCATGTTTCTACAATGACCTTCTTTCTGAAAGCGAAAACCTAAAATTAATGAAATGATTACAGCAATTTTAGGTTAGCACTCAGGATGTCGTTAACACTCTAAGTTGCTATATCAAAACTCCAAAATAGGTTTAATAGGATGATAAATATAAATAAAATATAAATATAATAATGATGTGTTATATAGCGGTCAACAAGTTTTTTAAAAATGTGTAAGGATTTGATAATAAAACTATTATATAATACGACTTTTAGATGTATAATATAGTTGTTTTATTCCCGAATACAACAAGATGCATTATTTTATTTTCCTTCTTAAAAATAAACAAAGTAACTTTTAAAACAAATAAAATATGAAAGTAAGATTTAAAGGTGCTAAAAGTATTTTTTTTTGGGATATAAAAGATCGAGAGAAGTTACATCCAAATTAACTAAAAACAAACTAGTTTAAAATAAAGGAAAATAAAATTAGATCTTTTGTATTAAACCAACAACATAAAATTTAACCGTTGGTTAAAGCAATTTTGCAATTTTGTACACTTACAATGTCCCCTTTTAAAACAATCAGCGATATTTCAAACTCTCGGGGTGCTGCTATTTCTTGGCTATCTTTGATGTTGACGATAGCGCCCTCTTCTAGCTAAATGTTCTGAGCGATGTCTAGGGCTATAAGCAGCTCTTCCCCTTGTAAAAGTGAGCTGTTCACAGGAGCGTTCACCTATAAAAAAAATAATGTTTCACAATTAAAGTTCTCTTTACATTTATTTTTGGGTTAACAAAAAACACCTCTACGCAAAATTTTATAGTATTAGGTTGTGTTTGATAAGTGACAACAGTTAGCGGTAGTTTAATTTGGCGAAGAGAGTAGATATTGCAATAATTAACTAATCGTTAAAGACGAAATTAATTCTATCTCTAAAAAAAACCGAAGTATTTGCCAAACAATTTGCTGCCAATTCTACCATTGATCCTCTAAATAATCTTTCTTTTCCAACAGTTGCCCCTGTTCCTTATAATATGTCCTATATCATTTTAAAAATCAAACACATTAAGCGTATTAATTTTTCTTTTCGAATCTGGTCTGGGCTGGATGGCATATCAGCAAACGGGCATTTTCAAAGAGCTTAATCGATGCAAGCGGTCAGCCTGTCCCAAAAAATGGATGCAAAACTTTCCTTTCTAGCTATAGACTTATGTCTCTTTTTTCAGTTGTTTCTAAGGTAATGGAAAAATTCATTAATTCTCAAATCTTAAAATATTTGAAAAACACAAAATTTTACATAACAGACAGTTTGGATTCTGTAACAGAAGATCCACAGCTGATCTTCTTTCCTTTGTGTCACACAATTGTAACAAGTCACTTCAGTTTTTTTGGTGAATTCCAAATCGTTTCCTTTGACATATCCAAAGCTTTTGATTAGGTCTTCAGTTTAGTCTCTAATCGATGTATGTCAGTTATTGTAGATGGTCATCCTTTCAGCTTCTACCAAATTTAGGCCAGGGCTCAGTACTGACACCAACTCAACATCAACGATCTTCTCTCTTCCACACTCATCCTATTCATAGTTTTGCTGACGATAGTACCTCCACTCTAATATTCAATTATTCAAGCCAGCCTATAAGCCTGATTAAAAAAATAAGCGAAGGTGACTGCAGATAGCTTTTACAAGCCTTAAATTAATCTTGTTTTGGCGCGACAAAAATCTTGTCCAGTTTAATGCCTCCAAAACACAGTCACGTTCGCTGTCGCGAAAAAAATCTGCCGATGCTCATCCATTACATATGAGCGGCCAAGTTCTGCAGAACAAAAAGTCATTTAATCTTGTTGGCGTCACTTTGGAGAATAACCTCAACTGGCACAAAACACATTACATCCATAGCCTCATCAGCTTTAAAAAAGCTTGGATTTCTATTTCAAGCTAAAATATATTTCTTTTCTACTAATCTGTATACTTTGTATGTATCTCAAATCAGATCCTTTTTAGAATAATGTTCTCATGTCTGGGCAATGGCATCTTCTACAACTCTTAGCATTCTCGATTCCATTCAAAAAAGAGCTATTTGTCTTATTAATGATCCTACGCTTACAGAATATCTTTCTTTTCTTGCCCACCGACGGGCTGTAGGGGATCTGTCGCTCTTATAGGTATTTTCGCGTTTTCTGCTAAGAAGTTGACCAGTATAGGTCCTCCTATGACAGCACCCAACAGAGCAGCACATAGTATCACTTGTATGCACTGTTTTACCCATTAGAGAGGCCCCGAACTTCCCAATTTCTTCGTTCCTTTATCCCTAGAGTGTCCAGACTATGGAATCTGCTACACGCAGAAGTTTTCCCTCCTCTTCCAAATCTTTAATTATTTAAGTTTCGTATAAATAAACTCCCTCATATCACACTTAAGACACCCACGGTACGTTAGTACTTGGGCTCAGACTTTATAAACTGTCCCAAGATAAAAAAAAATAGTACTATAAATTCACTTATTTTCTTGATAATTTTTTAAGTTATGTGACATGGTGCGATAAAACTGATTTTTCTCCTCTTAGAGAGATCTTTGTTATGAAGTTTTACTGCCAAGTGGTCCACTCAGGTCACAATATTAATCTGAGGTTATTGTTTTACCAGTTCGAAGGTAATCCACGAAGAGATTTCATTTGCATCTCAAAAGACTGATACTTACACCTTCTTTGCCGATTTTTGGACCCTAACTCTCTTCGCGGCCAAAGTACTTATTGGGTTCACACCACTTCTTAGATTTTTCTTTTGATTCAGGATCATGGTAGGCCCAAGTCCCATCCATAGTAATGAAACCAAGCACAAAGTCCTTTTTATCTTTGTTAAAACGCTCTAAATGTCGTTGAAAATGTCGCGCCTAACGTGTTTTTGTTTCATTGTTATCGAGTGCGGCACCCATTTTGCATAGAGCTTTTTAAACCCAAAGCTTTAGCTAAAATATTGTATACACCGCCTTATGAAATTCCCAGGGTTTCTACTAAATCTTTATCGATTAATCTTTGAAAATTATATTCTTATATACATACAGTGCCCTTCAACCTACTAGGGACATAGGCGCGAGAGTGTCGAATTTACTATCGTCCGTATTCTAGTAAACCATGCTCTATGTATTTATTTTTAGAAATTCCAATATTTGATGCATTTCCAGCCGAAGCGATAAATTTGTGTGTGCTCAAATTTCAAAGTTAATTTTGACAAAATTAAAATGGATGTTTTCGAGATTCGGGAAAAGGTACAAATAGTCAAATGGTATTTTCAAGGAAAATCCTATCGACAAATTCAAGTATCTTTTCCGGAACGTTTCGAAAACAGACCTACGCCATCATTAACAATAATAGCTCGAATCATACATAATTTTGAAACTGTTGGTTGCGTGTCTCCCAAAAAACACAAAAAGCCTCAACAGGAGCTTGACGACGAAAGGGAGCTGCAACAAATTTTAATTTGTGCCACTGCTGAGCAAAACCCCTTAAGTAATAGTCAACAAATTGCTGAAGCAACAAATTCATCG
This sequence comes from Listronotus oregonensis, assembly GCA_019359885.1. NCBI lineage: Eukaryota > Metazoa > Arthropoda > Insecta > Coleoptera > Curculionidae > Listronotus > Listronotus oregonensis. The sequence continues at coordinate 106,713 of JAHBCN010000146.1, forward strand.
CCTAGAACAGTCCAAAGAGTCCTGAAAATAAATGGATTCCGATCATACAAGAAAAAAGTCCATGAAATATTTCCTACTGATCAGTTTCGTCGGATGGAGTTCTGCGAATTAGTAATGGAAAAGAGCCAATGATGAAAATTCTTTGATCGATTGTTTTTACAGACGAATCGACTTTCCATTACTAAATCGCCATAAACCTACCAATGTGCGATATTGGTCTCGGGAAACTCTTCATTAATATTTTGAAGTTCGCTCCCAATACCCCCAAAAATTAAACGTTTGGGGTGGTATTGTTGGTGAACACGTGATCGGACCATTTTTTATTCAAGGCAATTTGACCGTAGGCAAATATTTGGACTTGTTGCAGCAGCAAATTGTACCTACTCTTCAAGAATTATTGGGGGAAAGATTCAATCATATCTGGTTTCAACAAAGATGGTTGCCCAGCCATAATTCTCGTATTGTTCAAGAATATTTAAACAATACCTTCATAACAGTTAATAAGTGGGCACGGTAGATCTTGTGGCCAGCAAGATCCCCAGATCTTTCCCCTAATGATTTTTTTTATGGAGTTACTTAAAATCAAAAGTGTATGGGCACAATAGACCTAATGATTTGGAAGGACTCCGAGCAAGGATTGAAGAGACCTTTCAAACAATTAGTCCTTGTATGCTGGCAAATGTTAGGCGAAGCTTTTATGATCGTCTGGGTTTTTGCTTAGCTAAAGAAGGGGGTTTATTTGAACATTTATTATAATTATTGTTTTTATTTTTCCGTTACAAAAACAGTTTTTTTTCCTAAAATTTATGTAATATTTAAATTTTTAGAAATTAATTTCGATTTTTGAGAACATACTTTTTATTTTGCTTCGGCTCGTAATCTGAACATAGTGGTGCTTCTCGATCGCCAACTACTTTTATGAACATCCCGTCCGCACGACTCGATAGCAAATTAAATACTAAAGTGGGTAATTATTAGTGATGGGATAATTCGAATTAAAAATAATCGATAATCCGATTATGGAAATAATCGCTATCATGCGATTATTCAGAATTAATTTGAATTACGAAAATAACCTGATTCCACAGAATTAATTACGCGTCGCGAAAAATAAATAATAACATGTTATAACGAATAAAATTTAATTTTTTAATGGTAAAGTATATATTTATTTGTAAATAGGGAGCACAACTTAATTATAAAAAAGCAAATTTTCACTTACCGGGCCCACGGCTGATTTTTTGAAATTTTGTATACCGGGTTTTTGGGGCGCTGATCACGAATCTTAAAAACATATTTTGTCGGACTCTGCTAGTTTTTGACTTATAACGCCCCACTCGAACCTAACCTCACGTCTGCACAAACTCCTAAAATTCCTCCTTCTTAAAACTGATTACACCCAAATGGAAGATTTTATGGTAATATACTTTTTATTTATACGATAAATTTAATTTTACCTTTATTTAACAATTATTTTTTAATAAAAAAGCACAACAAGCGCTTCCCAAAAATAATATTTTTACTTTTATAAATGTCAACAAAATTGTCTAGGTATTTTAGACAATTTTATGTTGGTACACTAGGGACCCGCGAAACAATTGAATGCGCTTATTTTTTAAAATTAAATCGCAAAAAATAAAAATAATTAAAATTTATAAAGTAGGCCATTTATAATTGTTTCGCGGGTCCCTGGCGTACCAACATAAAACACTTTAAAATCTCTAGACAATTTTGTTGACATTTATAAAAAAGTAAAAATAATATTTTTGGGAAGTGCTTGTTGTGCTTTTTTCATTAAAAATATTTGTTAAATGAAGGTGAAATTAAATTTATCTTATAAAATAATAAGTGTATTTCGATAATCTTCCATTTTTAGTTTAATCAGTTTTAAAAGGAGAAATTTTTGGAAAGTTTTGCAGGTTAGGTTCATGGGGTTATAACTCAAAAATAGCAGAGTCCGACAAATTGACTTCAGATTCGTGATCAGCGCCCCAAAAATCCCCGGTATACAAATTTCAATAAACGGCCGTGGGCCTAATAAAATTACCATAAAAAATTATAGCAAATGGAAAATATACTTACTAAAATAATAATAATAATATATATTATACACTGTCAAAAAGTCCAGGATCCCCGTTGACAAATTATTAAGGGGATCCGGGAATTTTACAACTGTATATAATATTTAGTGTTTGTGTTACATATTCATTCAGAAATCAAGAATTTAAAATTTAAATGATTAAAAAATAAATAATTAAATAATTCGAATTATCAATTAATCCGATTATTGAAATCATTCATAATTCAATAATTCGATTCTTAAAATAATCCGATTATGCCCATCACTAGTAATTATTGCGTACATCGTACATGCTTACTGACTGGAGGTCGTAGTTTTTGTCGACGCGGCGTTTCGGACGAGCTCGGGTTGCTTCGAGCGTGCAAATTCAACTCGAAAAGGACGCCAGTAAATCTGTCTAAGCTCCCCCTATGTACCTAGTACGCTGATGGGCACTGTATGAATTTCTGGTGTTGATGTACTTGAATGTGCTTAACGTGGATCGTCTTCGAGATTTGTAGGATCACGTTTTAATTCAGAAATCCATTTTTCTACTGGTCTTATTAAAGGTAAAAAGTCCTTATACACTTTTAACAATCGTTTAAAAACTTGTTTTGGTGCTACACCTTAAAAAAATATTATTTTTATCACTACACGATATCCTATTCTCATCGTACTTTAAACAGCTGTAAATCTTTGAATGAGTTGATAGACCTACATAAAACTTCACATGTGTTCATAATAAAGTACTACCATGAAAAAAATAAAACAACAAATCTAATAGCGCCACTTCTTATCGAATGACAAAACAACCAGTTAATTGGTGGTATATTTAAAACTTGACTTATTCGGATTACCGCAAATGCGGATTACAGTGAGTAATTTAAAAATTCTTAAATTATAAATAAAACCACATGTAATATAAAAAGAGTCTTTGTTCTACTAACGCAGGAAAAGTAGTATTTTCCTTTTTCTTATTATCCCAAATTAGTAAAGTTTACAGAGCAAAATAAAAGCTGTTTTGGTAATTAAAATTTAACAGCCAATGATCTGTACCATTTTCTAAAAAAAAATCCTAGAATTTAAAAAACCAAAATTCGTACAAAAGTAAGCTTTTTTCTGTCTTTTTATATAAATAAAACCTGTCAAAAATAACAATTTTTCTTTTAGAGTGAAAAATTTTAATTTAATTGTAATTTAATCGTGACACTGTCAATTGAAATTTTGTAAAAACAATAAAAACAAACATACTAATTTTTTGCTAATCTCTATTGGTGCATTTATCGCAGAGAAAATTCGGAAAAATCGCTAAAATTGATAACTTTTCGGAAAAACGATTATTTATAACATGTTGTTTAAACGGGCTAAAGGCGGGCGCTATCCGATGTATTTTTTATCGCAGTTTAAATGTCTTCTACAACTTGTATATATCTTGGATTTCCATATATATTGGGCAAAAAGTGTGAAAAACGGCTTCAAACATTACGGTGAACAAGTGATCTCGTTCTTGGAGTAGAGTAGGGGGGTTCAAAGCAGGCCGTATAAATACGAACGCCTGGTTCGGTACATTTCCCTTAACCTGTTTTGACCTCCACTACTCTGCCCCAAGAGCAAAATAACGCGTAATGCACAATGTTCAAAACCGTTTTTCACACTTTTCTCAAATTTATATGAAAATCGTTGTAGAATAAAATATGATGTTAAATAATCCATCCCACAGAAATGTTTATTGTTTGGTTTGAAGTTTTGACATTTTATGTTGTTTTTTTTGCGGAGCCATAGCAATATGTTTTAATTTAACTATTATACTGCTGATTTTAAAGAAAAATCAGCGACTGGCGCGTCCAAACGTAAGCTCTAATCCAAATTTAAATAAATGTCTGGATTACCGCGGAATTAAGTGTATTGCAAATCCGAAATATCGAGTCTCTTTACATACTGACAAACAAAAAACTATTGACCATTATAATTTCACCTTAATTTGATTTACCGTAAAACGATTGCTTTTTAAATTTTAGTTGTTTAGAGAATTAACCGGAGAAAATGTGATATTTGTAATTATTGTTTACAGAAGTGGTGGAAATAATTTGTAATTCACCTTGACGAAATTGCAGCAATACTTTTTTGTAATATATTCCTACCTCACAGTCCTGTTGCGTCAGGTCCATAAGTAAAGGAACGCTTCCGTCCTGATCCAATAGGGACAAGGAATTCTTCCGTATCCACTTTTTCTTGGACTCCTCCTCCTTGCGGTACCTTTCCTGTTTTTGCTGTTGCAGCATTTTATTACGGGCTAAGGCATTCAAATCTATCAAGTTATGGTGTATTGCCAGTAAGGGAGCAGAAGGTGCAGCTGCCGAAACTTTCCGAGTATCCTAAAGAAAAAAAAGATTAATATTAAATATATATATATATATATATATATATATATATATATATATATATATATATATATATATATATATATATATATATATTATTATTTTATATATATATATATATATATATATATATATATATATATATATATATATATATATATAAATATAAAATAATAAATGTTCATATGGCATCTTAAAAAGACAGTATAAAAAGGTTGTCCTGCTATTTTTTGTACGCCCAAATCTTTTAAAATCAAATGTAAAACTAGTTAAACAATTAAGTTTCTAATACTAAAAAATGGTAAAAATACATAGTAAATATATACATATAGTTTACATATAAAATACAAAAAAAATGGTACAAATACATAGTAAATATATATGTTGGGCGCAAAGCCCGAAAACGGCCAATGGACGGAAAAAGTGGCCAAACCCCGTTCTGGTCGACAGCATTTTGCCAATGTCCGAAATATCGCTTTTCGGCCGTTTAACGTAGACCAGAACGCGTTCTGGACCTTTTGCAATTGCCAGAATGCGTCTAGCATACAAACAAGCCGTCCAAAAACAGATTTTGTGCCTGTTTCAAAATAAAAAGCCGCTTTGCTTACCGGAACTAACCATGACCGACTAGAACTAACGGCTTTTGAATTTGTCTAAATTATTTGTAGAAGTTATAAACAAAATTTTAACAACGTATTAGATAAAACCCGGGAATATATAATTACACTTTAAAAAAAATTATAACTTCTATCATATCAAAAATTATAAAAATTTTGTTAATAACTTTTATGTAGGGATAATTTAGACAAATTCAAAAGCCCTAAGTCCTAGTTGGTCATGGTTAGTTTTGGTTAGCAAATCGGCTTTTTATTTTGAAACACGCGTTCTCCTTTAACGGCCGAAAAACGATATTTCGGACATTGGCAAAATGCTGTCGACCAGAATGGGGTTTGGCCACTTTTTCCGTGCGTTTTCGGGGTTTGCGCCCAACATATACATATAGTTTACATATATAACTATTTGAACCATTTCAATTCCATATCAGAAAAGGTGATAACTTAAACAAATCTTATGACATTTTTGCTATTATCCTTAAGGATTACAGTTTACGATTCTTTTTTATATCAAACCACTTTATCTACCACCTATGAAAAATAGTTATTTAAAATTTTAATAGATAAACAACAAAAACGTTTATTGTGCTGGGTTTGTTAAATTTAGTTTGTATCATTAAAATACCCAACACTATCTTTAATTATTATTTTATTTTTGTAAACAAATTAGCAGTAAAATACTCTTTCAATATAAATTAAGAAAAAAAGCAACACAATTTGGCCACAATAACTTGCTTAACTATAAATATATCATAATAGGTAATATATTTAACACAAACAAAATAAAAAGAAAATAGTTGCAACGATACACAAATACAAAATTAAACAAGTAAAAAAAATACTTTAAAAAATATAAATCCTAAAAACATAGGATATTGGTAAAATGATATCTAATTAAGGCTATCATATCAAAGACACACAATATTACACTTGTGGTGTACTGAATCATGGGTGGTGGACTTACAGGAGTGCTCGATTTTTAATGTTTATCCGCAGATATAGGTTGTTTGTGACGTCACCGTTTTCCCCAGAATCTAGACTTATTAATTTTTGTTAAATAATTACCTTTAAAAAACTAATTTGGATGTACAACTATTAGATCCATATTGTACACCATTTAATAAAATTAAGACTTTATCCGGGTAAAACATCACCACTTATAAGGGACATGCATTTTCCCCATTTAGCTATACATGTTATACTAATAAATAGGTATGAAAATTACAAATCAGCCAAAATATAGTTATGTAAATATAATTTATTAAAATACATATTTTTTAATTTATAAATCCCGTTCAAAGAAGTAACGAACGATCAATAACCCCTGTCTCTGTAACTTGTCCCTACACTAAAAATACAGTATACCAAAACTTAATTCAACTATAGGCTTAGGCTAGTCGTTTACTGGGAACGGAAGACCATGAAAAGTTGCGAAGTTATGAACCTCCGTGTACGCACATAAACGGACGAACTATCCCGAGTTGAATTCCGCAGAAGTTCTGTGGCAATGGACGATGGTCATTTGCATGTTTTTGTTCAAATGGCATTGGCTTAAATTTTTTGCCCATTTATTGCAGTTCGCAGCTTTCCGGTCCTTGTGGACGACTAGCCATAGAGATGCTCATAAAGTACTGCACATAACGTCACTTTTTGGTGATACCTAGATACATTTTTACCAGTAAATAAAACATTCACATATTTAATCTAAAAATTTAAGTAGGTACAATATTCCCAATTATTTTAGAAATATAAATAAAGCCTTATAAACTAAAAGTTACAAAGAAAATAAAAAAATGTATTTTGAAAAAGAAAAAGCTTAATTTGGGTTGGCCTAGTCGTTAAAACGGAATCTTGAGGCCACCACCTATTTGAGCTACTAACTACACATTGGATTTTATCTGTATACAGTTGTTACGGTTGTAACACAAAACTAGACGTTTTCAACTAACAAGTAAAACTCTAATTTTGGATCACATTTTCATTATCATAAGGTTGGTTGAAGGTTGAACATTTGATAGGAATAAAGATGTATCTTTTATCGAAGTACGCCAAATCCATATGTAATAAAGTGACGTTTTTTGAAAACGATTAGAGACATAAGAGTACCTAATTATTAGTTAATAGTTAATCTTTTGTAAGAAACGTTATCCAAAGTTCTTATCAACGGCGTAATAAAAGGGGATCATGAATATCACAGCTAATCCATCCCTGCAGCTGTAATTTACAGCACATCCTTTGATATTCTTTTTCACGTGTTTTATTCATATCAGCGAGAATTCCGATATTTTTCCGGACACCCTGTATGTGCTTTTATGTATGTATATGAATTATTGTCCCTAATTAAAATTTCAATAACTACAATTACAATCTTTATCACATTTTTTAAAATAATATCGAAGTAATAATAATAAGTTGTAAAACTTTAAAAAATTATTTAAAAAATAAAAAATTATATTATGGATAATTAATTGTAAGTTGATAAGAGTTGTGGCGTAAGCGTAGTAAATGAAATAGAAGTACTTACTAATTTTCAAACGCAATATTTTATATAATGTTTCCACAAAAAAGCTGAGTATCTCTGGTAGTAAATTTTTATCTATTTTTTATTTCCACTGATTTTGTTGTCTTTTTTAAAATTTAATTTTATTAAAGTAGTTCTCAATTTGCACTTAGTACCTAACGAGCTATACGAAATAATTTTAACCTAAAGAAAGTACGTTTTTTTGCATTCTCAAGTGATCGTAGTTAATCAAATGTATTCCATTTTACAGCATCTACTGGGTTTAATGTTTTTTTTTAATATACTGGGTGTCAAGTCATAATTTTACAGCCCTCTAAACTTCTTTATTTATTATCATATAAAATAGATAAGTTTCTGAATCTGTAATTAATTTTTATCATCTCTTAAGATATACTAGGTATAAAGGTATGATTTTTTTATGAAACATCTTGTATATCAGCATTAAAAAGATTTTTTACCACATTTAATACGTCTATTTTCAATAGTTTCGGAAATGTGGCCTCTTAAATCAATTTTTAATTTCCATTGAGTATATCTACAGCTATAAACAGTAAGCCCACTGCAGTGGATAATAAAAATTTAAAATTATTTGTCAGATTTGGTTAGTCATATTTCCGAAACTATTAAAGATAGATATATTAAGTGCGTGTTTTTTTAAACTTTTAAACACTTTTTTTAATGGATATACCTTGAATGTATCCTTCAAGATAATGTAAATCTGATAAGAGATTCAGAAAGTACAGAGTTAACCCAAGAAACTGATATTTATTTTGTATCATAAAAAATAAATAAGTTTAGGGGTTGTAAATTTATAGTTTTACACCCTTAATTTTTATTAGTCAACTAGTAATAAAACTTGTGATAATTTTTGTTTCCCCCAAAAAAAAAGTATTTTCGAAAAATATCAAAACCCTTAATTACTTTTTGTATAGCCAAATATTGCTAATAAAAAAAGCAGGCCAATAATCTGAATTGCTAATATGGGAAATGCGCTTTGGTCTTGCCATATATTCTAAAGTTTAAAAACATCTTTAAAAAGCTTATATTTATTTTAAAAAAATTGGACCATCATTCTGTTCCAAAGCTCGGTGAATAGATATCGTACAACGTCAGCATTATTAATTAATGAAAATAAAACCAAAGCCCAAAACATACTTGAAAATCAATAGGTCATTATATCTACATTGGGGTTAAAGCTGTAAACTTATTAACAATTTATTACACACTTAGTGTTGAATAACTACTATAACTAATAGTGAATACCTTTATGAAGAAAAAGACGGTGGATAACTATATTTCATTAAAAGATCCCAATAATTAACATTTACCATTTAAAATAAAACAAAAATCTTGATTATGGGTGAAACATTTTGAAATAAAGCGCCCAGTATTCTTATTCGGATATACCCATTGGCGGGTTTTTTACTAATAAATTACGACACAACTTTACTAGAAAACCGTTGAAATATTGTTGACTTTTACGTAAACGTTCATTGGAGTATGCTGCAAATCCAAAATGCCAATACAATTTTTTCTAAAAAAATTGGACTTGAATAGGCAAAACGTCACCAAAGTTAAGGTCATTTTCGGTTAAGCTGCCCAAAACAGAAATTTGACAGATACGTCAAAACATAGCATTTAGTAACTTTAGCTTATTACATTTGCCAAATGTTATAGGAAATTTCAAATATTTATTTATCAGAGCCGTGTACGTTTTATGGCGGCCGTATTTTTTGTTATAAAAAGGTAATGACTAAAAAAATTGCGTAAAAAAATTAATTATGACAGTTGTGTAAAATTAATTACAAAATAAGGTTGTCCTAAGAAGGAAAAGGACGTCACGTCAAGTTTTTTACTGATCTAATATTACGCAAGAGGCTGCGCTGCCTCCGGTAGTTAATCAAGACGGCTCCCAGGGAAGACCAAGAAGAAAATATTACGCAAATTTTTGTCAAAACAAGACCAAATATAATATAATAATCGTAAAGTAGTCCCTAAGCACGCACTAATAAAACCAGGCAATGTATTTATAAAGGTGGCAAGAATCTAAAAAAAAGAGAGACTTTACTACTACTAAATAACGTCCTTATGTAAAATTTATTATGTAAAATGCGTTTGTTTTTAAAATTTAATAATTTAATAAATACATCACTAGAGCTAATCTATGAAAAAAAACGTTAGCACTTAGGCCGCAGCCTTCGTGGACTGTTTCAAGATAAAAAATACATAACACAACTATAACTGTTGGCACGAACCTAAAGACTACAGTATTTTAAAACAGTAATGAAGTAACATTTTAAACAAAAATAAATTAAAAAAATCCAAAAAATAAACGATTTTCTTAACAATATTCCCTTTTGTTGATCTGCTGCACAAAAATATGTTTTTGTTTTTTTCCGAGCTCGCTTTTCTACCCTTTGTAAAAATTAATTAATAAATAAGAAATAACCGCCCGACCTATATATTCAAATACGGTGTATCGATGAGGGATAATAATATGACAACTTCTAGTCTAGCCGTTTCAAAAAATCTAGGGTCAAATTTTTTCACAAATGAAAATTAATTGTATTGTTATGACTTTAGATAAAATAAAGTTCATGTTTTAAAGTTTAACCGAATATTACTCTACAACTGTTTCGCAATATTAGAGCTTTCAAAGAGTTCTATAGATTTAGGCGCACGCAATGTGTATATTACACGAAACGTTTCAGCGTATTTTCCTTTATATCATAACTTCGTTATTGTTACACATAAAGGTGTGAGATTTGGTATGTTAATTCACATTAGTATTCTAATTTTAATTAAATAGAGAAGGTTAAGAAAGATATTCGATTTTGAAAATCCCCATTTTACTATTGACTGACTGACTCACTTATTCAGTCATTGACTCCTCAAAATTATAGGGCACTTCCCGCAGGAGTAGAAGTAGGTTTTAGGACACAAGTAAAGAAAACATTCTGAAAACCACACATTTTTACGCGGAACGCTCTGAACCAGGGGCGGTAATCTCGTATGCTTACGGGGTATTTTAATAATTTGCAATGTGATTGAATCTAAGCTTCTAAAGTTATAATTGTCTTAGAATTTATAACGCAGGCAGGATTTTATGCCATCTATGGAACTCACCAACAAACACACTTCTGTAAAAAAAAGCCAAGTTCCTATACAAAGATCTCGGCTTCTTAAAGTACTGAGATCTAAAATTAGAGAAACGTTCTTTTTTGACTGATTTTTTTACAGATCTGTAAAAAACTTACCAACTCAAAAAAAATTCTAATTCTAGGTCTAGTTTTAGATATCAGTACTTTAAAAAGCCGAGATTTTTGAATAGGAATTTAACCCTTATTTAACACAAGTGTTAAGGTGGGTAACTACTCTTAAAAAGCCTTAACAAGGTGAACCAATTGTCAATAACAGCCTATTAAAATTTAAAAACCTTTTTTTAATTTAAAGTATCATAACATTAAAAAAATTCACCACAAAACAACTGCGAATACAACACAACATACGAACTTAATTGACCCGTAATGTTATTTAATAGTTATAAATATTACGTACATTTTAAAATGGTTTTAATACTTTTGTTCAAATTTATGAAATAATTGCCCGACTATTAATTCAGTCAACTTGATTGTTATGACAGCAATTACTTTAGGCAAATAGTTTTATTTGATGCAATTATATTGGAAGCATATCAAAACAGATATTTTTTTTAGGAAAAGTTATCTTAACCTTTAAACTAATCTTGGATATAACAAATATTTTATTTGATAAGTAATCGAAATAATGGCTTAAGAGTCGAACCGTTTAGAAAAAATTCGAAACATCATTCATGAGCATTCTATGCAATTGGATGTCAAATATAACAATTATTATTTGATTTTTGGGTATTATTATTATTTTTAATGGCGCTAAGTAAAACATATTTTTAACGATATAAACGGTTAGGCACAGGCCTGATATTTAAAATTAAAACACATTTTTCTGGAAGTTATAAAAACCATAAGGTGATTAAATTTAAATAAGTTCTCCACTTTTTTTGGAAAGCTCAAAATGAATAGTTATTTGAAAAATACATTGTGTGATCAAGTATAGTCTGTCTCAAAGTATATCGTTATGGCTTTTGACGGACCATACCCCAATAAACCTTTAACGATTTTATTACCTATTGTTATAGGGTGAACCCATTTGTTCATAGGGACAGGGGTGGGCAAGGTATTTCTTGAGTATTAACCATTGGGGATATACATATTTTGGCTAATATTTAGTAGTTGTGAAAAATGTGTATGAAACTTTAATCAGTAGATGTCTAATTAAACAAGAATCTTGAAAAGAAACCTGTCTACTTACAAAAACTCCAATATCATCGATAAGGGATATTACTATTAGTGAAGAATTGAACAAAAGAAAAAAACGTTGTGATTTTCAATCTCACCGTATAGACAATGGTGATCAGGAACTAATAAGAAGGAAAATATATTGTCTTTATGAAAGCGGAGTTATTCCTACCTTGGATAAACTAAAAAAGAAGCTACACGAAGACGAAACCAAGTATAAATATTAGCCGTGCCACCCTCCATAGAGTTGTTTGTAAAATGGGATTTAAATACCGCAAAATAGACAAAAGACAAGTAGTAATGGAATCGCACAGATTACGCACTTGGAGATTTAATTACCTTCAAGAAATTAAAAAATATAGGTTAGAAAACAGATCCATAATTTACCTTGATGAAACATGGTTGGATATACACGACACAGTATCCAAATGATGGGTTGATTTCAGTCAAAACTGTCAGATGAAAGCACCTTCAAATAAAGGAAAACGAATTACCATAATACACGCTGCTTCAGAAGACGGATTTGTCCCAACCTGCTTGCTGTTGTCTGCAAAGAATATTAAGGATTCTAGCTTGGATTATCATAAGTGCAAAACTTTTTGAAAACTGGTTTTAAAATTATCTTTTAAAAAATATTCCAAAAAACAGTGTTATTGTCATGGATAACGCAAACTACCACAGCCGTCTGCTACACAAAGCACCAGCTTCATCAAGTTCAAAAACTGAAATCCAGGAATATTTGTTAGAAAATGATATTTATTTTGAATTCAGTTACAAAAAAACGCATCTTTTGGAAGTCCTAAATTCATATGCAATTAAAAAACAATATGTATGTGATAATTTGGCTGAACAGGCTGGGCATACTGACTTACGGCTTCCTCCGTATGAGCATTTGTGGAACCCATAGAGCATTTGTGGAACCAAGTAAAATCAAATATCAGAGCAGAAAATGTTACACCTTCTTTAAGTCCCAGTGTTATAAATTTGATAAAAAATGTAATTACTAACATACCAGTTGAGAGCTGGAAAAATTCACTACAGCACATTATAAAAATTGAGGACTCTTACATTTCTATCCAAAACAACACATATCCTATTGTAATGATGACTCTAATAGTGAAACAGAATTAGATTTAGATATTTAGATTAAAAATGTAATTATGTATAGATAATGCAGTTAAAAATTTATTAAAACTTTGCATATATTTAATTTCTTAATGTAATTTTAAGATTATACTTACCTAAATAAACAGTAAATTATAAATCTTTATATTATGAATGTCCGTCCCTAATGTTCTTTCCTTTAATACCTACCGATCCGCAGTTTTATTGCTGTCCGCAGGTATAATCCATAAATGAAGGCAAGAGCTAACACGGTATACTTTGAGACAGACTATACCTTTTATTAGTATATTTTTTCCTGCTGATGGGCCTTGGCGCATTAGGGACGGGTAATCGGCTTTCTCACTTTTTGAAATCTCACCCAGCTAGGCTTGTTAACAATAAAAAGACGTGCCTTTTGTTTTTTTTTTTTCATTTGCGTAGGTGCTTCAGAATCTGTTTTATTGAATCATGAAGAATTTTCGTTTTTTCGAATATCTCAGCCGCATTAATGTTTTTTTTTTAATTTTGCTTGAGCTAAATTAAACGTCTTCAAAGCGCGGATGAAGCACAATTTAAAAAAAAAATTGTGGCGGGAAATTCAATTTTTTTTAGGCTTTAAAAATTTTAAATATTTTTATTAACAAAACCTATTGAAACTCGTTACAAAGAAATAATTATATGTGATGTGTCTTTAGTCGATCTAGGTTCATATTTTTTTAGTATTTTTCGATATTTTTTTAACTTTTATTTTTTTTTAATAGAAGTTTTAAATAACTTTTAGATTAAAAGATTTAAGATAAGCTAATAAAGACGATTTTTTTTAATTCGTCTTTACCAGCTCAAGATTTAAGATCTTTTCAATCCAAAAGTTATTTTAAACTTTTATTTTTCAGAAAAATAAAGAAAAAACAATTAAAAGTTCTTTCTTAAAAAATATCAAAAAATAGCGAAAAATAGATTTTGAATTTTTTGACCCCCTTTCAAAAATTGTAAAAAAAAATATGAATCTAAATCTACTAAAGACACATCACATTTATTTTTTTATTATAACGTGGGTCAATAGACTTTGTTAAAAAAATATTTAAAATTTTTAAGGCCTAGGAAAATTAAATTTTTTGCCAAAATTTTTGAAAAAAATTATGCTTTATCCGCGCTTTGAAAACCTTTAAGTTAGCGCAAGCAAAATTAAAAAAATCTTTTAATGCGGCTGAAATATAAAAAAAGAAAAAATCTTAATGATTTAATAAAACAGTTTCTAAAGCACCTACGCAAATAAAAAGAAAAAAGCACATCTTTTTATTCTTAACAACCCCAGCGTTAAGGCCCTTTCTCTAGGCAGGTCAATGAACCTTACCGCGAAATTTGATTTGTGACACCACAAGAAGAGTATTCTAATTTAAAATTATTATTTTAAGGTTACTATAGTCTTTAATGTAAAGAAATATTTTTAAAACAATATACTCTTACTTAAACTTTAATAGGGCAAACCATATTTTTTACCATTTTTAATTGCAGAGCCTTAGTACATTAGCAGGTGTTACATATAGATAGATATGGTTTTTTTTATAATACTCAAAAGAAAACTGCTTTATTCAATGCTGTCAGCCAAACGTAAAAAACGAAAAATATTTTTTAATATGATAAATGATTTACGAAGATACTAAACCAAAATAAGCGGAAAACTCAAATTTACATAATTCTAGCAACAATCAGGGATACAGCAGTTAACACTCTAAGATGATTAATGACCACCAAAGAATACTCCAATACTTCTATTATAGAAAGAAGACTTAATATACGAAAATAATATAGAAGTTTATTTTTTATTAACAGGTTAAATTTAAATGTAATAATATTTACTCTGTTTTTCTGCCTCTAAAACAAATTTATTATTAAAAAGTCGCTTTGTAATAAAGGTTTTGAAAATGACGTGTCTAACAACTATTTTTTTAATTATTTAAATATGCATAAATTCCTTAACCACCTTAAATGCATAATATTAACATTATTTTATCCTTAGATTAATTAGAATTCATAAGCATAAGCTTACTTTACTCTACTTTTAACGTACCTAGCTCAAAAAGCGATTTTAAGCGATTTGAGCTGTAATACTTTAAACTGAGAACACAGCTTTTAGATAACAACAAAAAATAAACGTATTTAAGAAATTAAAAAAAAAATCGATTATTTTTTGTTTGGGTTAGACTTTACACACTACGATATCTGTTATTTTAAATTAAAATAACTATTTTTTGTATTTTTTTTTAAAGGCGAGACCTGATTAGAACCCGTTAGAACTTCTTCAGTATTAGAGTTTTTCTGGACCTATACTGCGTTAGGATAACAAAGTAAACTTATTATGTATTTTAAAAAAGCTATTTATTTTAAAAATTAAAAAATCATATTAAGATTTATTTATTTCATATTTCAGAAAAAGTATGTCGCTTACCGGTATTTTTTGAAAAAAAAGTTTTTTCTACGTTTATATGAAATAATTTAGGTATTATGTTTCATATTTTAAAGTTCTAAACTGTTAGTACGTACCTATAAAACATCAGAAAATAATTTCTACTGTAATTAACATAACAAATCGTTTATTTCCAGACCTAAAAACTAAATAAAAAACACATATATTTTCAATTTGCTTTATTGACAACAAGGGACATATTGCAAAAATATGCCAATAAAATAAATTATACACACAATAAATCTAAAAATATAATCTTTATAAAAGACTATAAATATCACTAATTCTTTTTTTTATTGCTATAAAATAACAGCAAATATTTACAAACAAAAATATTAAAACATTGTCTGCCCTACAATAACATATTAAATTTAATTTTTCAACAAAAAAAAAGCATTTTAACATCAAAAAAGGCAACGGTATCAGGTTTTATGTTTTTTATATAACATTCAAATAGACATAGATACTTTCATAATTTTTAATAGTAGTAAATTTTTATATCGTTTTTAAACAATCTCAAGTTATAATAAATTATTTTTTAATTTTCCTGGTAAATTTATGAAGCATTTAGCCCAATATTTTTTAAGGTTTTTTACCATTTTGTTTGACCCTTTACTATAGTTATCTTGTTTTTTTAATTATTTAATTGTTATTATAATCCCAATTTTTAATAGCATATAGCATAAAATAAAATATGCTTATTCTATAAAACTGCTAATCGTATTTAAAACTCGATATTTATCAGTAATTTAAATATATATATATATATATATATATATATATATATATATATATATATATATATATATATATATATATATATATATATATATATATATATATATATATATATATATATCACGTTCAAAAAAATAGTAAACAACCTAAATAAATTATAAACATTATTTTAATTTGTACCTGTTAATTTTTTATTCAAATACATACACTAGGACAATTTTATAGAAATGTAGAGGGTGTTTGCACACTGAGGATATAAATGCTTCCTAACCCCTTAGGTCTTTTATAATATCTACAAGTCAAAATTAACAAGGTTGAAAATTCCCAATTACTAGCTATGATTACTAAGTAAACTTAAGAGCAACTGTATCATAAAATGTAATCTTTGTTATTTAAATCAACTTGATATAACACCTAGAGAGTTTAAAATTTTATTTAAAATAATTATATATATATATATATATATATATTATATATTATATATAATATATATATATATATTATATAATTATATAATAATATTATATATATAATATTATTTTATTTTTATATAAATATATTTTTAATTTACAATTTAACAAAAACACATACATCTTTGTTTAGTTTTGTTTTATGAAAAACCCTAAAAATATTTTTTTTAGAGTAAAATTATGTAATTATTACGATCTATAAAGAAAAAAAAAACAAATTATAATATATATTTAATCCATGCTTTTTGAAAAAGTAAAACTGATAAATGATTATTAAAAATACATAACATTTTATAAATAAAAATGATTTATAAAATATGTTTAGATAATGTTGTTAAACATTAATATCTTCTACAATTTTTAATCCCATTTAACTATGTTGCAGTAGACTACTTACGGCTAGTGATTGCGTGAATTAAATAGACTTACTAATTTTAAGTTAATAAGTTTAGAATGTTTAACAAAATACACTATTTGAAATTATTTAGCTTATTCCTAATATAAAATCTATATATCATATACCTATTATTTTAGTATTAAAATTGTTTCTTATACTGATAATGTGCGGTCGTTTGAACATTTCAATCGCCCTTCAAAACTAAAGATAGATATAAGATATAATAGAATTTTATATCAAAATGACTTGTAAAGTCCAAATTTTAAAAATATACAGTGTTGATTAATTTTTGATGTAATAATAGAATTAATTTTCGCATACGTAAAGCCGGAATATTATTATATGACCTCCACAGATAACTCAGGAAGAATTAAATTAAACATAATAAATTTTTATAACATCTATTATATCCATAAATATGCATAATGTGCGATTTGAAGCTTTAATCCCATTTTCTAAAAACAAAGATAGTATAGATATATATATATTTTATATCAGAAATGATCCGTAATCCAGATTCTAAAATATACATGTTCATTAAAAATCAAATATTATGTTTCCGGTTAAACCGAAGTGATAGTATCATAGTTATAATATCAAAATCAGCATCTTATAATATAATATATCATCTCAAAATTTAAAGCCATATTTATTCAAAAATAAGGGTATATTCGTTGTCACCCTAGTATATATATATATTATTTTGATCTTCAGTATAATGACTCAGTTTACAGAGTTCTGGTACCTAAAATTTAACAGAAAACCACCAGTACCATCTTCTGTTTAGCCTTTCCCTGTTTTCTATAGAAAAAACCCCTAAAAATAGCGGCTTTTCCTTTTAGAGTAAAAAAAAGAGTTAACTGTAATATATTACCGATACTATAAAGAAACAAAAAAAAACAAAATGCCCTATAATATAAAAGTTAATCCATGCATTTTTCGCAGGAAAAAGTCCAAAAAACCGCATAAAATGATTATTTAAAAAAAAATCGTAACATTTTTAAAGTTAAAAAGCTGATCTTTCAAAAAACTTGACTGTTTAGATAATGTTGTTGAAACAGGTTAAAGGTGGACGCTCTTCTACAATTTTTTAATCCCAGTTTAACTATGTTGCAGTAGACGACTTACGGCCGAGTGATGATCGCGTTGTTAAATTTAACAATAGACTTAGCAATTGTTAAAAGTTAATAACGGTTTAGAATGTTTAACAAAATAGCAGACTTTGACAGGTTGCCTACTAAAATCATTGAATAACACTGACAATGACGTTTTGTTAAACATTCTAAACCGTTGTTAACTTTTAACAATTGCTAAGTCCATGGTTAAATTTAACAACGCGATCATCACTCGGCCGTTAGCGTATTAAATGCAATTGTCCAATTTGAACTTAGCTCCTAGAGTAGAGTAGTGAGGCGTCAAAAGATGCCAGGAGAATTGTACAGCATGCTGCTTAACATTTCGCCTTTTCTTTATCGGTTTTTCCATATAGAAAAAAGGGAAAAGCTAACTTTTGCAAAGATTTTGGTGTATTATGTTCATGCACCGCTTTTTAAAAGAGATACCAAAAAAATCTTTGCAAACTGACCTTTGAAAGAAACTTTTATGTTAGTAATTTTTATAAATGATTAATTAAATTTGGTCTAATATCACTAAGTATTCATTATCAGTGTTACCATATCACGATGCTATGGCATTAAAAAAAAGTTATAAAATTTATTTACATTTAATTGTATAGTAAATTTTAAAGAAAACTGTAGGATGACACAAAGATTTAAATAAATAAATTGGACATTAGAGTTAAGCTAAATCATGAAACAAATATTAGGGCTTAGTATTTCATACTCCCTAAAGGTTTTTTATACATAATTTTGATGTAATTCTATAAAAATTTTATAAATTCATCTAAGTGAAATATTTTATAAGACTTTAAAATTTAAAGTCACTGCTTAAATTTAAATCAAAACTTAAATGATAAATGATGGTCTATAAAGGCTTTAATGAAAATATTTAAAAACAAAATTAAGAAACAATGTAGAAAGCTTTTCCACAACACAAAGCTGATTAAAAACTCTTTTTTTTAAATCGCCACTGCTAATGAACTATGAACTAGAACTAGTCAAGAGTATTTAATAGACACATAGAGAATGGAACTTTAAAAACATCGTCTCAATGGAATTTCTAAAATGTGGTACACGATTTAACATGTGCGCTAATACTACTTATTAAAATGTAACATCTATATGACATGATTTTTTTTCTACTAATGTAACAGGATATAAATTTATATGCTAGGTTAAAAAATATCATCAAATTATTTAAATCTATAAATCTTAAAATTAAATTATAAGAAAAGTGCAAGACATAAACTCATGGACAAGAACATCGAATAATCTTGAAAATTTTCCATAAGACACAATGCTAATTGTCTGTACCAAAAATATTTATATTACCACTTAGAAATCATCAAACGAGATGAGTAAAATGTAAAGTTTTGAAAAAGGACAATCTCACAGTTGTGTATCATTACAAGATTTGTTGAGTTACTGATAAACCCCACAGAGTGTTACACATTTTTAAATCAATAACGGCCATTTAATTACTACTGCATTTCTTTTCTTAAAAACTTTCTACACTATGTGAGGTTTATCAGTAACACAACAAATGTTTTAATAATACAAAACTCTGAGATTGTGCTCTCTTAACACATTTTAGTCGCCTTGTTTGATAATTTCTAAGTGGTAATATAAATATTTTTGGTAGACAATTGGCACTGCGTCTTATGGCAAATTTAAAGATTATTCAATATTTTTGTCCATGAGTTTATTTCACTATGTACAGGGTTTTCCCATAATTGCGCACCCCTTTAAAATCTTTATTTTTATAGATAGAAAAAAATAGTTTATATGAAAGTTGCAGGATTTTTCATGAAGATTTTCATGGTGTAAGATAGAAAAACAAATGATGATTGGAAAATTAACAAATCACTATCAACTTCGTTATTTTAAATGGAACACCCTGTATATGATTGAACATTCAAATTCTGCTAATCTTCCTCTTTTCAAATATATATATATATATATATAACTTATCTATGTTCGGATAAACAAGTTGCAAGTTATTTGAATTTAAAATCTGTTCTTATAAGCCATAGTTAGCCATGGATACAACCCTCTTCGGTATACAGCATTTTATTTTTTCGAACTTAATAATAATTACAGCTAAGTAAAATATAAATATTTGACAGAAGTCAATTTTGGGTTGTATCCATGGCTAACTATGGCTTATAAGAACAGATTTTAAATTCAAATAACTTGCAACTCGTTTATCCAAACATAGATAAGTTATATATATTTGAAAAGAGGAAGATTAGCAGAATTTGAATTTTCAATCATATACAGGGTGTTCCATTTAAAATAACGAAGTTGATAGTGATTTGTTAATTTTCCGATCATCATTTGTTTTTCTATCTTACACCATAA
Source organism: Listronotus oregonensis (assembly GCA_019359885.1). Lineage (NCBI taxonomy): Eukaryota > Metazoa > Arthropoda > Insecta > Coleoptera > Curculionidae > Listronotus > Listronotus oregonensis. The sequence goes on from JAHBCN010000146.1 coordinate 127,280, forward strand.
AAATGTTCATGAAAAATCCTGCAACTCTCATATAAACTATTTTTTTCTATCTATAAAAATAAAGATTTTAAAGGGGTGCGCAATTATACGGGAAAACCCTGTACTTAATCATACGTCCCAGTGTGTGGGACCAGCATACTCGTCAATTCTAGAACATGCTTTCGGTTTCTTTTTGCTAAATTTACCAGTTGAAGACCTTGGAGGAAAAAACAATAAAAAATTTAAACCCAAGTTATTTCGATGATTCTGATACCGCAGCTGTATTATGAATTGGACTGCAGATAACTGATGATTATTTTTTAACCTTTAAGTATCTAAAACTACTGTAACTATAACAACATTGAAAGAGCAGTGGTGTTTTTTAGTGGCCAAATCGTATAGACATAAAACATGGAATGTGTGAAATAAATATAGAGAGCATTTTTTTATTAGGTCTGATCACAGTTATGCTAATTAGTGCGTCAGCTCGTATTTTTAATAATTTATTTCAATTTTAGGTACATCAGGGCCGCATTACATATTTAATAACCTATTTAAAGTTAAAAAATTAACGTTATATCGGTAACTAAATGACACAGTGCGCTCCTTCAATTTGCTTCATTTTGATCACGAATATGTTTTGAATACATGTAAGCTATCAGCAAGATTTAGCTATAAACAAAAATAATCTAATATAAAATAGGAATATGCAAACATGTCACTATATTTAAGAGAAACACGTTTATGTAATGACGTAGAATGTTTGGTCAAGTCAGAGTATTGTTTTAAAAGACTTCTGCAAAAATAGAAAGAACATTTGATTAAATCTTGGCAGAGGTAGATACTATGGTATTAAAAAAAGAAAAAATAGTTCTTTTCCTAAAGCACAATAAGGGGGTTGTATTTTATAAAGTTTAAGTATTTATTATATTTAAACATAAATATACTATTATATAAAGGAATTTAGATTACTGATCAAGGGTCTATTTGGCTCTCGATTTCCTTTACTTTTTTTTATTCCACCTTTTACCTTTCCGAGTACATAATCAATGTTTTTTTTTGTTATTCTAAAACAATTTAAACAAAAGCCTTAAGCAAACAATATGCATAAAGGTTCACTCAAATTATATTTAGTTAAGTGACACATTTCTTTTCCAATACTCATGTCCTTTTTTTATTATAGCTTAATATTGCTTGAAGACGATTGAACTTTAATAGTTACAAAAAAAAATTCCATGATTGGATAAAATAGATCACTGGAGCAGACTGTGTACATTACCACTTCACTATGTACACATCATAAAGCAAAATGTCAAGCAACATTGTAAATATGTCCATAAAAAGTGACTGACTTAAAGACCGTTTTTAGATCCAATTTTGTAGTAGTAGGCTATTTACCGCAAAAGAAAAGACATAATGAGCTGAAAAAACTGTTAAGTAAACAGTTAAATAGAAACTTACGTATATTTTCTTTTTCAATAAAATGAACATTGATTAAATTAATAATCAATTATAGTTAATTAACTATACAGGGTGTTAATTAATTGAGTGCCGATAATGCAGGGTGTGAATCCTCGTGTGAATTTAAGGAGAAAAGTTTATATCAACATATTTCCTAAACATCTTAGTTTTTGAGCTACAGGGTCTTAATCATTTAAGAAAAAAGTGAGTTTTTCCTCATAATTTGTTATCACTCTTAGATATTTTTATGAAATTTTATACACATCTTTTCATCATTAAGTAGCATTTTTTGACGTAACACATTTTTTAAATTTTTATCAGTGACGTCCGTACGGGGTTTGAACTGACAATTTTTGAAGAAAAAAATGGTACGTCACTGATTTTTCTAAAGACCAAAACTATTTTTGAAATCCCCATTTATTTTGGAGTAAATTTGGTTTTTAGACTTACTTTCGTACGACGTACCGTTTTCGCGTAAAAAAATAAAAACCAAAAAAATTTGTCTTTAGTTCATTGCGACTGTTTTTGCTATTTTGTTAAAATTTAGTTGGCACATTTTTTTTGGTACAAAAACTAAATTTTCTACTTTCACCAGTAATGTTCGCGTAGGCATGATATTGAATATTAAAAAAAGTTTTAGTCTTTGGAAAAATCAGTGACGTACTATTTTTTTTAAATTGTCAGTTCAAACTCCGTACGGACTTCACTTGTGAAAATTAAAAAAGATGTTTTACGTCAAAAAATGCTACCTATTGATGAAAAGCAGTGTACAAAATTTCATAAAAATATCTAAGAATGATAACAAATTTTGATGAAAAACTCACTTTTTTCTTCAAATATTAACACCCTATAGCTCAACAACTAAGAGATTTAGGACATATGTTGATATAAACTTTTCTGCTTAAAATCACCCGACCATTCACACCCCGTATTATTGGCACTCAATTAATTAACACCCTGTATGTTTAATATAAAAGTAGATGTAAAGTATCTTTTAGAAAATAATAATTATTTTTAGATTTTTAATAAAAACTGTAAAATTATAACAAATGAAAAAAAGCTAAATGTTAAGTATATATTGAGGAAGTAATGTTTTATAATATTATAATCAAAATTCTTTTTCCAGCCCTGATATATCTAGATAATTTTACATTACTTCTTTCTCAAGAAAATAAGTTCGTTGTTACTAAGGCAGAAAATCAACAGTAGCGGGGACTACGCAAGCTGGATGTACGTCAACATTTTCTTACTATTAAATATCCAAAACTGGTGACTAAAAACAGTAGATTTTCAAAAATGTATCAGTATTTTGTTCATATTAATAAAACGGATGAAAAACACATTCGGATGCACTTAGGAAGAAACTTCAAGCAACTTCCGTTTAAACCGAGATTCGTAATAAGTATAAAGAACGGGTAAAATATACGTCCAAGTTACCATTTTAAATATTAAAATATATATATTCTCTATTTTCACAAGACGAGAACCCTATTTTCATTGTCACCTGGATTTCAACTTTATCAATAACAGCCAAATATGTAAAAAACCTAAGAAAGAAGTAACATCAAATGTTAAACGAACATATACCTTTTTAAATAAACTACTCTAAATAGCACATTTATTTTTTTAAATTTATTTATTTTATTGTTTTCTTCATAATCGACGGCAGTAATGCAAGTCTCTCCCTGAACTCATTGTACTTTGGACTTCCAAGTCTTTCTTCAAAAGATAGGTTTTATACAGACTAGACTCACTTTTAAGTAGGAAGGAACTTTAACAGCTAAATATTACATGTTTAAGCTTGAAACAATATAAATTTTAAACACAACATCGGGTTTCTTTGGAGTATTGATACCTCTTAAACGACATTCTAATAAAACAAAAACTTTAAGTCACCTATTTATCTAATATTTTTTTAAAATAATTTGTTATAGACCGTCAAAACTGGTTTATTCACAAATGTCTTTTTTGTCTAGTTATTTTAAAATTACACAGACAAGAGTCCAATCAATATTTATACACTTACGTGTAACTTAATTGTATGTTGCTTCGTATCTTTAACTGATTTAATTTACTAAACTCTGTTCATTTTCGTTTGAAAATGATGAAAAATTTTCCATTGGTCAATTGCGGTTGTAATCAAAGTTATGACTTTTTGGACCGATGCGCATTTTTGATCTGATGTTTTTGCTTTTGTTATTCTCAAACGAAATAAACAAATTTTAGTTATGGTAGGTTGGTACAGTTTTAATAAAAATGGGAAAAGAAAGAATGAAATCATATATTTTATTTGTATTTTTACTGCTCTCTTAATTTTTATTTTATTCAGTGAGCAAAAGTAACAACTAAATATTTATTTATAGGTTTTAATATATTTTTTCAAATTCAACTTTAACATTAACTACACTTACAATTTTGCATATATATTCTTTAATTTTGAAGGTAAACATATTTTAGCTGCCAATTATTATTTTGCGTCGATAAAAATATAAACACATAATTTTTCTATGTAGTATAAAATCGACTTTCAAGTGTTTTTTAAATATATACAAATTATAACACTACGTTCTGCATTTTTTACATAAAATTTAAATATAAGCAAAAATAAATACAAACTAGTGAATTCAAAGCAGCATAATTAGGCATTTTCATTTTTGAGAAAGATATTTATAGGATTACTAATTAGATGTTGGCAATTTAGTTTTAGACCAGTCTCTTATATCACAAACTGTTATATCTAACATTTTGCTAATTTTATAGGAAAGCAAAAAATTAAAATTTATAAAACAGTCAAAGTCTTTTAGCTCTAAAATTATTTAAGATTATAAGATAAGAAAATGATTTTTTTAATTATTCTCTTACAAAAAATTAAAAAATAAAAGCCTTTTCGGGTTTAACATTTTTCGCCCAAAGTAATATACGTCAAAAATAAATTCTACCAAACAACCATCAACCTTGTTTAATTAATAGCTTTTGTTAAATGATACTTAACGAAAAATTATTATTTTATATAAAAATTTAAAAAATCATTTTATTGGTGTAAACAACAAATATTTTCTAATTGAAGATAAATTCTTATAAAAATCATAAAATTCTGGCAAACGAAATACTGAATCTTTTCTTTCGCAAAGCAAAATTAATTGTTTACATTTTTTAGGTTATTCTATTAAGTTTGGTGTTAAAGATGTTATCTTCATTTTGCCCCATTTTAGTCGATTTCTGACAATGACAAGTCTCAAAAAATTTAATGAAAAATGATTTTTTCTTTTAAATTTGAAAAGTAATTTAAGGCATACAAAAATATTGAAAATATTATAGTATTTATGCTGTCTAATAAGTCTCGATTTTTATAAAATAAAGAGATTTTCTTTCCGATTGATCGATGGACCGATACCACTGGTAGATAAACTCAGCACATAAAAATATGTCATCATTCTACCCTTTTACTTTCGAGTTTTGTTAATTTCTTTTATCTATTTTTTAACAAAAGGTTTAATGTATCTTTCTTTTTATTTTCCTTTTGTTTATTTGTTACCTCTTTTAAAGGAACATAAAGAACATTGGTCTCTCTTGAAATGCTAAACGAAGGATTTTTTGTTTCAAAATGTTTCTATACACAGTCAACCTGGGTATATCTTTACTCCCTTTTATTTTTAGTTTACCAACAAACTTCTCAACCATTTTTTGTATGGACAAGTCTTGATGAAGTACGTACTGCTGGCTTTTTCTTGCAGTAATGTGATTACATTTGAGAAACCGATCATAAGTTTACTAATTTTTACCCATATATTTTTTGACATAAACATTTAAGTTCAAAAGACGAAGAACCCACTACACGTATATTCTAACATAATTGCAGATGTCTCTTCGCAAAATTGCTGTATTGCGTTTTGTTAAATACTTCGTTTAACTTAAAGTTTAGATCATTATTACTATAAGGAAATTAAATATGTCAGACAGAATTGGAATTTCGACATTTTTGCAGGTACATCACTTCGTGTTTTAAGGGACGATATGAACTCTTGTTTAGAAATATCCACTTAGTTTTGTAAGATACAAATTATTATATGTGTGACTATAACGAGTTACTCATTACTTGACACCTATTTGCCACATTCTCATCTTTTGTTAGTTACTGAACTTAACAATAGACTAATTATAATTTGGGCAACTGAGTAAAGATTTAAAGTGTTTTAACCGATACGTCTTTAATTATAGTGTTAATTGATTATAAAAATATGTAATATACTCTTTGCTTTTACAGATTTATAAAAGGGAGTAATTAGTACATAATTAACCGACGTAACGGTTAAAAAATAAAGATGAGTATCAATATTTGGAAAAAACCCTTGTCTGTGAACCAGTAAGCAAAAAACACATTATTGATTGTAATTAAGGCAGTAAGGTATATCGTTACAAATACAACGAAGTTTTAATAAGAGCGTTTTTCATCAAGGCCGCACCATATAAGAATTTCTTAAAAATTAAATTTAAATAAAATTTGAGTTTGACATTAGTTCGTGCCAAAAATTCAATTCATCATTTATCAATAAACGATTAATACATGAAATAGGTTTAAAATTGTTTTTTTTGCCAAAAAAATGATAAAAAACAAATTTTATCATAGGTGGCCTAGACTTTGTACATGGATTTAAAATTGCATTAAAAACAGCTCTTTATAAATTTTTTGAAAGTCCCACGAAATATGCCAGTTTAGCATATTTAAGAAAAAATGTCAATTTTGACAAATAAAAATAGCCATTTTAGCAAGAGATTGACTTTTTAATGAAATTTGAAGCGCAAACTGGTAAATTCAAATTTTTAATTTATTATTAAAAAAACATATTATGCGGACTTTTTGAAAGACGCTAAATATACGTTAGCGTCAAACATCGAATCTGTCATTCCCTGAAATGATTAGTCAGTACAGGTAATGTCGGCAAACAGCGTAAGAATCTTATTTGACTTACAAGAATTAATCATAAAGTCATTATCTGTAATACCTAGGCAGACAATGAACTAAAAAAAATGATTGATGATGATGGATGAAGTTATTACGCTGTTTGTCGGCAATACATGTACTGACTAGTCATTTCAAGAAATGACAGATATCAGTATTTGACGCTCAACATATATATTAAATTTATACAGAACAGAATAAAAATAGTTAATTTGGGTTTAAAAGCGGCATTTACAAATTATTTTAATATCTGATATGTCCTATTTTTACAATAAAATCCTAATATACTTAAATCTCTAATCCAAAAATAATTTATTTGAGCTAAAGACCAGAACAATACCAGTTCGCTTATTCCATAACGAAGCAATACCATATTGCCATCTAAGACAACCAGACGTATCTCTACGTCAAATGGTAACCAAACGGGAGATACATCCAGTATGTCCCTTTAACGAGGTCACATGGATAGCAGGACAGCCCCAAAATGTTTCAATGGTTAAGATCATAAAGTTTCGGAACAGTCTGAGAATTTTTAACTAACATTAAAAAAATAAGCTATTCATCGCTTTGATTTCGTAGGGGCGAGACAAATGTAACCTGCTCGGATATCGAACCCGCTTACCAGAAGATTCATTAACACGCTATCGCTAGGTTGCGATATGCAAGCCGCCTTGCCACCAGAATCTAGTAACCAATTCCCCTTGCTTTTTGGTTTGCCTCGTTGGTGATTATTAGACATTAACTGGTGCAGTAATTCTGACGACATTTTTTCTCTAGGCTCATTTTTAACTCTTTTAATCTGGTGGTCGTAACTAGACGTACTCGATCTTTTTAGGCTTGGCGACCGGTCCATTTCACCTATACTGTCTATTTCCATTTTGGGACTTAGTTTTGTACTCCAACTTCTATTTGAATCTAAAAAAAAATAAATCTTGTTATACTGTTTATCTTACCATTTATTTTTCTATAATTTTTTATATATGGACAAAAGTGTCATAGTTTTTTTATAAATATACTAGTGTTCAAAGGAAAAATATACCTATTAGATTAGGCTTAACGCCTAAGTACTAAAATACCGTGGGTGTCATATTTGAAGTAAGAGACAGTTTATCGAAAGGAGACTTAAAAATTCGGATGTTAGGAGGGGAAGAAAAGTTCTGGTTAGAAAGTGGCACTTCATGTCACTTTGTTGTGAGTCGCTAGGGTAGCAACAATATAACGAAATTACTCGGAGGAGAAGTGAAAATAAATATTAAAAAAGCGATAGCTTCCCCACAGCTCGTCGACGAGTAAAAGTAGGAAGCTTTTTGTTAGAATAAAGTTTATAAATGGAATTAGAAATGATAGGAATTGTGAGAGGAACCATTCCCCAGGCACGAGAACAATATTCCAAGCAGGATCTTATTTGGGATACATACAGAGTAAACAGATTAGAAGAGGAGAACTACTTTCTGGCGCGAAAAAGGAATCTGAGCTTTTTTGAAGCTGCTGCGTCTATGGATATAATATGCTTGTGCCAATTATGCAAGATTGTTCTCTAAGGTAACGCCCATAAAGCTTAATGATTCTTTATTCTGAAGAACTTAGTCACTCATAAATAAAGCAGAAGTATTGGTAGACCATTTTTGCCATCAGAAACATAATTGTGCTTTTGAGACATTGAACTGGACAAGATTTTTGGTGCCCCAATTCAAAATTAGTTGAAGGTCTTGTGAAACATATATTTGCATTACTCAGCGTTTGCTTATCATATCATAGGCTTAGAGACTGGCTTGAGAAAGTGCACAGCTCTAGGGTACTCCGGAATTAATATGGTGAACGCCAGAAAAGTGACCATCTAAAATAATTAATATACGTCGATAAGAAAAAAAAACAAAATTATGTGTGAAAGAACCTAAGAACAAAGTTTGCTTAGGAGCGCATCATGCAGACCCAGTCAAAAGCCTTAGATATCTTAAAAGTAAAATATTATCGAAACAAATTATTTTTCCACAATCAACATCGTACCAAAAGACTTTTTTTGACGTAACAAGACAATTTACATCACCCGATCTTCACTTAGTATATATATTATCAGATGATACTACTACCAGTATTTTGTTTGATACATTACATAATAAAGAACTCAAATAATACAGATATTAAACAGAAACTTTGACCTTAAAAATATTTTAATAGAAAATAAAGATTAGGATAGTTTATAAACAAAAACGTCAAAAGAAAATAATTGATAAAATCAAAAATAAATATGAAATTATATGTTTGTCTTATGGTCTTGGTCAACTGAATTTGAGTTGCAAAATAAAATGATATGGTATCCATGTACAATTAATTAGGAAAGCGTATAATTTTATACTATTCTGACCTAAAATAAAGGTTTATAGCTCTTAAATTTGGCAGAGAGTATTTTTGAAGATTGCTAATAATCAAAGTGCTAAAACAAGAAAATTATGTCAAAGCCTGTGAATTTGACAGAGACATGGTGACTGGGGACAAAAAGCTGAACTTTTTAATGGAAAATTGCTGGAGGAGGGCCCAGATGTTTAAAGACTATGGCAAAGTTTTGTCAAGCACAGTTCATGGAGCGCAAATGCAACAACAGTCAGGGATTTAAAACCAGTCTGCAGTATAACAAAACACCATGATCGTGGCCTAATATTGTTGGCAAATTAGTGGTTTACAGAACATGAGAGGAATATTAGAAAGCAAACTGTCTATCGTCGAAACAGAAGTTTTAGTGTTTTCGTATTCTAGAACCCATAAAACATCGACGTAACCGTGTTGAATGGTTAAGAAACAATTATTGTAGCATGGTGAGTGGAATTATGGTTTTACCATGCCTTCAAGACCTTATTTATTCAAATCAAACATACGTGGAATAAGGGTAGAAAATTTCTAATTTTAAAACAGCCTCTTATACAGGGTGTCCGGAAATGACGATGAAAAATTTAAAGGTACGATTCTACATAAAATAATATAAAAAAAGTTCATATTAACATAGGTCCGGAAATGCTTCCAGAGGGAGCTACAAACAGGCCCTTGAAGATGGTGTCATAAACGTGGTTTTCATTTAATTTATTAGGATCTACTTACAATCCAGGAATTAACTTTTACGTATAGATTAAAGTAATCGGAGGTTACTTTTTGAAAATATTAGGCGACCCATATTGCAACCAGTGGCGTGGGAACAAAGAGGTGGATAGTTAATTAGGGTCATATTTTTTTTCGCCGAGTGTATAGTCGCTATCTTGTAAATAAATTATGTTTCTTTAAACATTTTTACGTAAAAAAAGTTCTCTTGGTATAAAGTTGTATAGTCGACGGTTTTCGAGATAAATACAGTAAACAGGCTATGTAATAAAAATAAGTAATGTAGTAGGTACCAGTAAATTCGTTTTTCTTTTGGGCAATGGGTGTAAAAGAATAACTACATTTTAAAATAGTATTCAAGCATCTTCTTATTTTTATTACACATCCTGTTTGAACCTCTTTTTCCGTTTACTCGAAAATTGCTTACGATTTTACAAATTACACAAAAATATTCAAAGAAACATAATTTACTTAAAAAATAGCAAAAATTTACTAGGCGAAAAAAATATGACCCTAAATAACTAACCACCCCTTTGTTCCCACGCCACTGGTTGCAATATGGGTCACCTGATATTTTCAAAAAGTGACCTCCGATCACTCCAACCTATACGTAGAGGTTAATTCCTTTATTGTAAGTAGATCCCAATAAATTAAATTAAAACCTCTTTTATGACACCATCTTCAAGGGCCTGTAGCTCCTCTAGAAGCATTTCCGGACCTATGTTAATATGAACTTTTTTTCATATCTTTTTATGTAAAATCGTACCTTAAAATTTTTTATCGTCATTTCCAGACACCCTCTATACTGGTAACTCAACACAAACATATGGTGATCTGGATTACGATACCCCAAGAAAATAACAACCCAACCAAACCTAGGCGCAATGGTTCATTCATACATTAATAAAAGTTTTGATCATTTGCTCTCAGTGTCTCATCAAATATTTGTACAAAATATTGTCAAAATATATTTATTTTACTGGGTATTCTATGTTAGTACAAAATCTAAATTAACTTAAATTTTTATTAGGATAACTAAAGAGGTTAAAAAATCCAGCGGTAACCTTGCTAACACCTAAAATAGATAATTAGATAATTCTTATGATATTGATGTTAGATAAACCGACAAAAGGATAAAAATTTTAAAACAATTAAACAATATGAATCACTGGTAAAAAGAATGTTAAAAAACAATTTTTTGGTATTAATATAACTATTACATTTTAACAAAGAGAAAACTTACTTTTCTCATTATACATTTTAACGTTAGTTTCCTCCACCGTTCCCCCACCCCTATCACTACCCTTCAGACCACGTTTATTGACAGAAGACCCGAGCATTTGGGCTAATGTAGAACTATTATCAGGTATTCTACTTTGAGTTTTACTTTTTTCGTTGTTATTCCACATCAGGTCGTTTGTCATTAACAAAGGAAGATCGTCTGAAAAATTCATCGGTATGTATGGTGCCTTCATCACTAAATCAGTTTCATCGTCCATGTGAAGGTTCATAAACGTTGACATTTGATCTTCATCTAATAGCGAGCCGTTTGGGCTACACAGGGAAGGTAGGCTGCAATCTGAGCTCTGAAATAAAAAAAAGGACGATTATGTTACTGTACACTGGTAAATAACGCAATGTTGAAATATGTTAAAAATAAACAAACTTGTAAATTACAAAGCTATATAAAAAAAGGTCGTGATCCTAGGTACTGACACTGGTAGTTTTTGGTGGTTTTTGAAGTTTCTGAATCCAAATTTGAACATACCTAAAGAAAAACACTTAATCAGATATACACTTTGAATTTCTATACCTTCTAAAATTTTGACCCTTTCGGAGAAAGATTGGGTGTTCTGGGGGTTGCTGGGGTAAAATGTGTGGGCAATAGGTAAATTGACTTTAAATTCGTTTTGGGTACAACAAAACCTAGGTTAAGATATTTACTTTGAATTTCCATATATTGTGAAATTTTGTCACTTTGGGGGGTTCTAGGGGGCTGAAATATATGGGTGATAGGTAAATCTTGACTTTAGATTCGTTTTCAGCATACCAAAAAACGTAGGATAATATATTTATTTAAAATTTATAGAATCTAGTAATTTGACCGTTTGGGGGATGATGGGGCAAAATCTGACTGACCTGGAAAAATTCTAATTTGTATTCAGCGTCAAAAAATACATAAGAGTACCAGTGTCAGTTATTTAGGATCAGGACTTTTTTATTTTTTCATGTAGCTGTGTTATTTGTTTAAATAGGATAGTACCCTTTATTTTTTATGAACTGTTAGCTGCGTGTTTTACTAAATGACTCCATAATTTTTTTAGAGACAAAAGATTACAGACCATTTTTCCAAAAATAAAATGATCAGAATTTAGTTTATTCACTCACTTCTTATGTAAAGTCTAATGTTATTTTTCTATTCTAAAATAGTGTCCCAGCTGAGACTTTCTATTTTTAGAGCCGCTAGACTGATTCTATATGCCACTAACTAGTTTTAATATAAATTTTCTTTAACTTTATATAAAACTTCTTTAAACCAATATTTTCAATGGTGGATTGTTTCAATTTTCTGCAAACCTTTTAGTAAAACTGACCATGGGTCGTAACTAGATATCTAATAACATAAAAAAATAAAACTAACTGTTAATTTTTACAGAAAAAAGTAATGCCACGTTAAAAGAGTAGTTAAATTAAATTTAATTAAAATTTAGTTATATATATATAATATATATATATATATATATATATATATATATATATATATATATATATATATATATATATATATATATATATATATATATATATATAAGTTATTTTATATATTATTATATATTAGGTAATAGCTAAAAATTATGTTAATATATAATGTTATTATTTAATGTATATTCAATAGGATAATGGGTAAATTGTTGAATATATAATGTTATTATGTTAACAGTATATTCAAAGTAGAGGATAATTAGCATGAATTTTATTCGAAAGGAAAGTTAAAGATTAAAAGTTTTGTCGAAAATTGTAATTTTATGATAGAACAAAATTTTAAATTCATGTCTATGTTATTAATTATCTATTGACATCTAGAAGTTCTGTATTTTTAACTACATATAAAAATTTAAATAACAACAAAAAAATTATTTATTTTGCCTTATCAATGTATTGACGACGACATATATTAAAACAATGTAGTAACAATTCCACTTGTAAAATATCACAAAAACCAAGTACTTTGCCTTAAGTTACTAAACTCGTTTGCACTGAATGTTTTGTTTTTTTATATACAAGCTTAATGTAATACGCAATAGTGCGTAAATATATTTTAATCAGTTATTTCATTTTACTTATGTAATTATCGATATGTTTTAATCCATGTAGTGTTTACACACTTAAAGTTCTTAGATCTTACATTTGCTGCCAAAAATAAAGTCCGTCCATTAAAAAATGATAGATCAAAATTTACATAAAAGTAGTACTTTTTTAAAATAAACAAAAGAAAGTTATAATAATGTATTATATTTTTACTCAAACGGCTATTAACAATAATTTTATATTTAGTAAACAGTTGGAGCTGGAGTAAACTGACCCAGATGTAGACTAGCAATGTCCATAATAAAATCCTTTACTATCTCCTAAGCGGAAATTGATTCAACCAAAAATATGCCAGGATACTTAAGGTTTTCCCGAAAATGCGACAGTATCTGAATCAACTGACTATCAGCAACAAAGTTACTTAGATGTGGATGCTATGATACAAGGGAATTAAATAAGCCTTGTTTTGCGGATCGAAATGTTTCTTCGGCACAAATAGGCGTTACCTAATGAAAAGAACTCAAGAAATGGAAAAAGAGCCAAAAAAAGCTCACTAGAGTGACTTCTTTGGTCAAACACAGGCAAAAAGATTAATTTCCTGTTTGCCTAAGTGCACAAAGAAGCTACTCGAGTTTCAAAATTACGAACTCAGAATGGTCACTTACTTCGTGAAAAAACTTGTTCCTTAAAGGAATCATGTTAAATAGTTGGGAAAAATAAACAATCGACGTAGTCAGTTGTGCTATAAACTGAATGACACCGTAAAACATAACTCGCTAAACACTGAAATATTGTGTTGTACATTCACTGACTACTCACAAAATCACGAAAACTACTCGACCTATGAAGATAAAAGTTGACAGGTGGACTGTGAGTAGAAGACGTCGGATAAGAAAGGATTTTAGGACATTCTCTCCCTAAAGTGGTAAAACGGGGTGAAAGTTTGTGTGAAACTTTGTCATTTCTGGACTTAGAAGTATAAAAATTGGATGTAGGTTATTGAACACGTTTAAAAATAGTCTGTTTTAAAATTTTTGAAATTATATCCCTTGGGGGCTTATATTGGGGATAAAAGTTTTCATAGAAAATACGTCATTTTTAAAGTTGTAAATGTTTGCCAGAGTTGGTAATGAATCTTCTGATTACCCAGAAAAATAGAAAGTGTTAGTATTTTTATGAAATACAATAAAATAAAAATGTTCAATTGCAAGACGCGGTGTAGTGGGAGAGGGGCAACATCCCCCGAGAACGAGAAAAAACAAAACAGATAAAATCGCCGAGTCTACGAGGGCGAAAAGCTATAGTACAATACAAATCTCATTTATAATTATGTCTAAAAATGTTTTCAAAATTAATTAAAATACATACCTTTGACAAGTTAGGTGACAATAACTGAGGTGACGAATCTCTATAATCCCTATACGAAATAAATGGGTCTGATGGCTCATCATTTAATAGTGGTCCAAAACTGTTGTCTTTAAGTAAAAAGTCGTCCAACATGTCAGTTAAAAAAGGATGGTCATCCAGTGGAACGCATACGTCACCAGCCGTAGGCGCTAAGTGCGTCAAATCATCGGGTTCGTAAAAAAATTTTTAAAGTAATTAAACTTTAAAAAGAGAGAAAATTTTGAAAAAATAAATAGTTAAAATTTTAAAATTTTATATAAATAGAAAAATACGGTGGCTTAAAGATATACCATATTTTAAGAAAACATAAATCACAAAATACGAAATATACTTTCAAAACTTTAATGCAAAAATTTTAATTTATGTATTTAAGTTCTGTCGTTATTGATCAAGCTTATTATATATATATATATATATATATATATATATATATATATATATATATATATATATATATATATATATATATATATATATATATAAACTATGCTAAACACGTAGAAGCGCTACCAAACAAAGTAGTTTTGCTTTTTAAATTCTTAATCTTACAATAAACTTGAAGACATCTTTACTAACAGTTTTTGGGCAAAAACGATATCTATAAATATTAAAAGAGTGAGTCTTGAAACCCTGGAGTCACAGAATACTAGAATAAATAGAATGATGCATGCCTCACACTTAACTTTCCATATATTAAGGAACTTTTCGAAGAGATTCCAAGAATAGAAGAACGATACATTTAAATTTTACAACGACCAAAAACAAGTAAACACATGGCAAAATACATCATATTATGAAAAGAAACAAAATTTTTATACTAAGAAGCTCGAGAAGGAGCTACTAAAAACAAAACAGGTTATTTAAGAAAGTAGCAGCCATAATGCTAGAATTTCTTAATTTAAGACTTTTGGATAATAGAAGCATAAAAAAATGTTTATGCTTCTATTATAAATTTTCTTTAAAATTAATGCATTTTTAAATTAAGGCAAGAATTAACTGCAGGTATTATCAATTAAAGTAACTATAAATACTTAGTAAATATTGACTGGAACATGACCGGAGAACCAGTTAAAATATGATTTTTAAAAATAATGGATCTTGATTTTTTGAGATTTATCATTTTTGTTACCAAAAATGCTAATACCACTGCACTAAGTGTCATTTTCAAGCATTTGGGCGATAGTTCCATTAAAAACTTTAAATGATTTAGTAAATATAAGTGCATTAAGGTAGTAATTTATTTTTAAAATGTTATAAAGCAGAAGTGTTACATAGATAATAAATCATAATCTTTTTGTTGTATAATTGAAGGTATTTATAAATTAAGCAAAACAGTAAAAACTTTAATTATCAAAAAACATTTATAAGTATATAATCGTCGTTATTATAATACATATAATACAGTGTATTAAGTTTTTCAAAAAAATAATAATACAAAGTAGTTGTCTAAAGAATCAAAAGCAAAAAATGGTATTACCAAAGCACACGATGTCCAGAATGATTTACAAGAAAAGTGTCGATTAGTAATAAAAACTTAATATATTAAATGCAACATTACTTTAAAAAAAAGAGTAATTTAATTTTATCATTATAAAAAATTATTATAGTTTTAGTAATAAAGGCATTTCAATTTGACTAAACCTAAACTTAAATTCCGATAGCTAAAAGCTACTTTTTTTTATTTCAACACTATTTTAACTGAATAAAAAAAGGTCATGAAAATATTTTTTTTATCTTCTTTAAATAATAATAATTCTAATCAGACAGTAGTACACTATAATTGAAAATCCGAAATACCGCATTATTTTATACTTTTTATTATAAATATTAAATGACTAACAAAGTATACATGTCACAAATGGTTCATTACATATTTACATAATGCATAAAATATGCATTAGGTAACTATACCACCGTTAAACCTCGACAAGCAAAACTGAATTGATACTAAGTCAATGAGCATAATTTCATTTAGGAAATTTCAACCGATAACACAAATTAAAGCTATGCCCATTTATTTGACAAAGAAAATTGTACCATTATAAAGTGATTCATTGGTTCAAATCATTATTATTTAATTTCAATGTCATAACTAATATTATTGTTCTTTAGTTTCAATTTATTCACATATGTAATAATACCCAATTTCTCATTCCTTGTTGTTGAATTAAATTTAATGGAAGAGGAGTTAAATTTTATAATACGCTTGTTTAGACTTTTATATATTTTGCAGCTATTATTGTTAAAATACTAGTTAATTACTAAGTTTTTTCGTAATAAATATAAATATCAACTATGAAATTGTGAAATTGATGATAAAATATAACAAGCAATAGGTTTTTTTTAAATAAGAAAATAAAAAATTATTAGAAAATCTTAATTTAGTGTCGTACTTTTTTGCTTTAATTCAATTGCTATTTAAATATACAAAAATGTACTAAAATAAATTATTTCTTTTTTTTTATATATTTGTTTAATTTTCTAACTTACAGAAGAGAGGAAAGTCACCTTTTCGCTTTCACTAGTTTTGTTGAGTCAATTCTGTTAAAAAAAAAACAATTACTTTGCCAACCACTGTATAAATAAAGATATATTTTAAGAAGTAAAAAGTAGAAAGTTAAATTATGGTAAAATTAATAAGGAACATGAAAAATCATAATTCTAAAAATTATACAGTAAGACTCGAGCTCACCAGAAATATATTTGAATTCATGGTGGTTAAGATCTTAAAAGGTGCCTTCTACAATCAAGAACAAAACGTCCTAAAGTGTATTCTACATTAAAGCGGTCTTATTTTAAAACCATAATTTTTTAGCTGCTAAAAATAGAAAAAGCTTTCGTAGTATGTTTAAATGAATCATGATTGCAACTTTAACGTCTACTTAATACATTATACTGCAAATTACTTTACTGAACACAGCAAAGAGGTATATATACTGCTATTACTTATTACGAACTATAAAATCGATTTAGGTAACTGACGTTGTCAGGATGCTATTACATTTACCAAGATTTTCATTATAAAGCCAATAGTTTATAATTGGTTTAAGCTTAATTTTTAAAATAAACTTTGACACAAAAGTTTTCTAAAAATATCTTGCCAAAAATAAAATAATAATTTAGTTGTTCTTAAAGAAATAATATTAAATATATAAATAATGAGCCTTTAATCTGATTTGGAAAATAAGCGCGGGATAATGCAGATGTCTCGTTTAATTAATTTAAGACTGGGGTACCAAAAATCTTATCCAGTTCAATGCATCAAAAACATAATTATGTTCGCTGCCGCAAAAAAAATCGATTAATACATATCCTTTACTTATGAGCGGTCAAGTATTGCAAAACAAAGAATCATTTAGTCTTGTGCGCGTATCTTTGGAAAACATTCCTAACTGACACACGCATATTATAACAATAGCCACAGCAGCTTTGAAAAAGCAGCGCGGATTCCCCAGTTGAGCCAGAAAGTATTTTTTCACTTCTAATCTGTATACTCTGTATAAATTTTATATCAGACCCTGCAAGCGGCTTTTGGGGTTGTTTAAAAATCGCGTGTTTAACAACAAAATAAATACACGTGATATTTCACTACACCCCTTCCCTCCTTGTGATATTTCGTGATTTTTATCGAAACCCCTCCCCCTTCCGAGCCTCACGTAATTAAGGACGACCCCTATTAGGAATTATTGGGGTACAATTTGCACGAAATGATACGCGAGAATATTGAGTTTAATTTTTTAATTCAATTTTTAAATTTTTAAAACTTTAAGGCAGAATCGCAATGAATTAGTGAATTACTGTCAAGCATCAATTTGTGTTGAGTTTATTATTTCTTATTTTTATTACAAGGATCATTCAAAAAATCAAAAACGGTACTATTTCAGTGTATTCATCTTCTTTAAAAAAATCGAGAATGAACTATGCCTTCTTAAGCGAATGGAATCAACAAAATTAAGCTTGAGGAAAGGCGATGTGAAGGTTGGTAAGTTTATCTAATATTTACTTTTTAGATTAGCTTTCATTATCGAGTTTTGTTGAAAGAATAAATTTCCCTTTAATACTATAATACGCATATTAAATGTATATGATTTATTTTTTTTATTGCGGCTGCAGTATACGAAAAAAGTTCAAAGCACACGTCACGCAAACGTAAGCGTTAACAAGCAGCAGTCGCATTCTTATCTTTATCAATTTTCTTTATTATAATATTGGCGTACGCTAACTGGATATAAAATAACATTTTATATATAGCCGGTGGCTTTAAAAAATGCGTTGTCTTAAAACTCGATACCTTCGCTTGTCGTAAAGATACAATTTTTTTTTTCAGTTTGTCGAGAATTACTTTAAATAATGTGTTTACCCATTGAAACTTATTAGGTCTAATAATCAGGAAGGTTACGGTCTAAAATACTCAATACAAATAATGTTTTTAGTGCCAATAAAGTAGTAGGCTGGTGTAAAAACAAATAACTATCATAAACGATGTCAACGAATTTTTCATGATATTTTACTAATTCTGCTTTCACTTTAGCATTGTCATATAATTCTGTATAAGTTTTCAATTTTATTTTTAATTTATTATGGTTCTCTGTATATAAAAAAGTAAATTTATTTATAATAAATCAAAAATTTCTATCCAAGGAAAAATTATAGACTAATATTTTTTGTTAGAAGCCATTCGATTTTAAATAGGAACCATAATTTAGAAGCCGCCCGGTATATATAGGGCGTAACATAAAGATTGGAAATAAATTAAACTGCCTTAGTAAAAAATTAAAAAAAAATCATATAAAGTTTTGCTCTACAGCTATTGGTTTTTAAGTTACAGGGTGTTAATTTTTTTATCGGTTTATGTTAATAATTTTTGAATGCTTGAAAATAATGGAACAAAATTTTGGCCAGAGCTTAATTTAATAGTGCTCTAGTAACAGTAAAAAAATGACTTTGTAATTTACTCAGTGGCGTGTATACAAATATAACCGAATATATTTTTAAATATGGTACGCCAATGGTACTTTTTTTAAATATTTCCTGAAATTTGATTTTTTGTTTAAAACAAAATTTGCCTCTTGAGTTTTCTTGTTCTCTTGTTGTTTTCCCGTAATCAAGCCTTTTGTAAATACCATTTTTCCATTGCCTACAAGGGAAAATGTGGAAACATAAAAAAATAATGTAAAAATTACAAGTACTATTATATCCTTATACGTTTAAAATAAATTATTCGTGCTAAAATACCAGGCATCTTTCCAAATTTACCGTTTTTAAGTGCCCCCATAAATAATAATCAAAGGATTAAGGTCTGAGAGTATCTTTTTAACTTACTAGGGCACTTTCAAATTAAGCTCTGGCTAAAATTATGTTCCTAGCGTTCAAAAGTTATTACGTTAAATTGATTTTTTTAAAATTTTAAGAACCTGTAACTTAAAGCCAATACTTGTAGAGAAAAACACTTTATGGAAAAAAAATACTAAAGAAACAATTTTTTTACGTTATTTCCCACCTTTAATAATACACCCTGTTTAGCCGCATTTACGCAGCTTCCATTTAATAATCTTTAATCTTATTTTTTTACACCACATGAACTCATGATATAAGTGCACTAAAAACCAGAATTAAAATTGGCGCTTCTTAGGTATTTTTGAAAGATTATTATGTTTCGTATCTAAGACTGAAAAATATAGCTCGTTTTTCCACATTTCCAAAATTTTATTACATTTTTTAAAAGTTTTTATAAAAGAACTTTAAAATGAAACTATTTTTAAAAACATGCTTTTTAAAAATGTCCTGTTAAATTGTTTTTGTTGTCTTTCAGATAATAATAAAAGATTAAGGAAAATGATAATAAAATCTTTAAATTGACAGAGTTAGTTATTTCCTTTATCAAGTGAATCACAAGCACGTATTTTAAACTATATGCCATTATAAAATAATTCAGTAATTATGTTTCATCAAATTTGACATCAAGGCTGCAGTAATATCGCAAACAAGGTAAAACAAACATATTACCTCACAAATTAGATAGTAAACAAGCCATTTTAGTTTTATTAAAAAATAGACAATTAGAAAGAAATAAAACCTGCCTATTGTTTATACTAGAAAATTATCTGGTTTGACTGTCGCAGAAACTTAATTTTTGATCGCAACAACCCTTTTTTTAACATTGTTTATTCCAAACCTAGAGAAAAAAATTAAAACAAGGAAAGAAAGCAGAAAATTTCTCGCGGATAATATAATATAGCATGTAAATCACTACATTTGTACTACACTAAGAAACACAAATGCGGAGAAACTTTTAATAGAGACGCCAATTATACTCTCCATTTAGTTTATTAGAGAAATTAATTACGAGGGTCGTGGCAGACAGGTACATATAATTAATTATCTTTTCCTTTGACTCTAGCTAGCTTAATTCAATGTTCTATTCCTTTAAATTAATAATCCTTTCGAGACCACGTAGTACGAGCAACTGCAATGTAAAAGTTAAAAATAAGTTCATTTCAAAATGACAGCTGCGCCTAGTTTATTTGTTTACATAGACAAAACTCAATCATGCAGCAATTTATTGGCAATATTTTATTAAACATTTTTTAAGGCTGGTCACCGATCACCCCAGCACGGTTAGAGACATCATCTGGTATACGGATGGTTCCAAAACCGAGCAGGGAAGTGGAGCAAGCGTGTACAGTGAAATGAGGAATTCACATTTCTAAATTTTCACTAGGAACACACAGTTCTGTATTTCAAACGGAAATATATGCTTTACCGCACCGTGCAAAAGAAAATAACAGCAGGGCTTATAAAATTAAGCGGATCTGCATAATAACAGACACCCAGTCACTGGGGCACTAGTAAACCCCAAGGTAACGTCCAAGCTGACATGGGAATGTCAAAAGAACTGAAAGTTCTCGGAGAACGCAACAGAGTACCTCTCTTGTGGGTACCAGGACATTCGGGAATAGAAAGGCAACAAAAAAGCGGATGAGCTAGCGAGACAGGGATCATCCACACCATACTTTGGGCCAGAACCTGCCCTTGGAGAGACCAAAACCACAGCACGAGGGCAAACCAGGGAATGGATCCGAAACAAACACGAGGAATACTGGGGAAATCAGTAAAATAAGACATGGAAAAGGCTTCATAAGGGGCCTATCCAAAAGAACGAAGGAAGAACTACTCAGACAAAGTAGAAAAATACTTTGCATAACAGTAGGGTTGATGATAACCTAAGAGGACACCAACAAAAGAAAGGCTCATACAATAGGAACCCAAGTTGCAGAATGTGCGACGATGGGGAAGAAACAGCCTACCATATCCTGTGCGAATGTGAAGCATTGAATCACAAAAGACAGGCATTATTTAGGCAACCGGAAATGAGCCCACAGGAATATATCAACCAACCAGTCTCGGGGTTATACAGACTTGTAGAAGGAACAAGACTAATGGGAGGATTGATGTAAAAATAATGGGAGATTAGGCAAAAAGCTCATGAGGTTGCGCTGCCTCCGGTAGTGAATCAAGACGCTTCCAGGGAAGAAGAACCACAATTTTAGCCTTAAAGTCTATTCTAAAAACTTTGACAACTAAACCCTTATAAATTACCAATCTTTTACAGGGTGGATCTTATATTTTTATCCCAATAAAAACACTTTTCGCAAAAGTTTATTCCAGTAGTTTGCGTGATGTGTAGCTTGAGACACGCGAACTCCGGATTACTGCAGTCTCTAACTAGATCAAAGAGGTAAAAAAATATTAACAATAGTAAAAACAAACATGACTTCATAAATCATGCACCAGTGTCGAGGGCAAGCGGCTTGTGTAACATGAACATAAAACTTTTGTATACGTAATAAGTTAATTTATTTACCTAAAATACAATAATTTTAGAAAATATTAATAACAGCTGGAGTAACATTACCTATTCAAGCCAATGAAATTACTTTATATTATTTAAATTTACTATATTATCAACAAAGTTTACTTGAAAAGTGCGGCTATGAGTTATGATGCTTTTCACCAATCCTGAACAGATTATATTTATGTGGTGGAAAGCACATAAATATAAGGCAATAAATTAAATAAGGGAAAATTTTTGAAACAACATGGCAACTAATAACAACTAAGTTTAAATATTGTTGTAAAATATATAATAATAAGTTTATCAAATGTCTGGATCAATTTGTAAAAATCAACAAAATTATGTATTAATTAAGCAATTAATAAGTGCTACTTATAAAATTGTTAAGTGGAAATAGGTCCTAAAGACATACTTAAAACCTTTTGTGAACTTTTGCACTTCGAATGCAACGGGTAATTATTCTTGGGTTGCATCATTCAGAAAAGTTAATATTTGGTTAAATATGACCTGGAAGACCAATTGTTGGTGTCAACACCCAAAAATAGTGATGTATACATTGATTATACGATGATTCATAAAACATCAAGCTGGGGTAAGACATATACTTGAACCAATAAAAAATTCATATAAACGTGTTTATCAGATAAGTGACTTGGATTTTATTATAAATATATTTAAAAATTGTGGAAAGAAATGACTAAACCAAAAGTTGAGTAAAATTTTCTATTTTAAATACAGTAGAACCTTGATAATCTAAAGCTCAAGGGGAAGGTTAAAAATTTTAGGTTATCGAGAAGTTAGCGAGGTTTAACAAATTTAAATGTTGACTTAACGAGGTTTACTTAGAGAATATGTTAGAGTATTAAATTTTCGTTTCATTCTACGTTTTTTTTTAATTATCTTTCAATTTTATACGTGCATTAACGAGCTATTTTAGTAAAAGACTGAAGTTAAAGCAATAAAGTTTCAAAGAAAACCTTTTGTTTGTATACCTACTTACGATGAGTCACTGATAAATACTTTAAGTTATGGAGGTCACCAAGAGTACTACTTTAAGTTATCAAGGGCCAATGGTAAAATTCTTTGTTTAAGTTATAGAGGTTTTGAACTTTAAGTAACGGAGGTTTTTTGCTTTGAAGGGAAGGAAAGGGAATGGAATGCCGAGGTTTTTATATTACCGAGGTTTGACTTACGGGTTCTACTGTATAAAATCCTAGAAGCTGCCGTTAACCGATCATAGC
Source organism: Listronotus oregonensis (assembly GCA_019359885.1). Lineage (NCBI taxonomy): Eukaryota > Metazoa > Arthropoda > Insecta > Coleoptera > Curculionidae > Listronotus > Listronotus oregonensis. Next base: position 150,582 of record JAHBCN010000146.1, read on the forward strand.
CGTTTAAAAGTATTAAGCAGCTATAAAATAAAAAATAATGTGTTTTTCATTTTCTTCCCATAGGACATTAAAATAGGTTTTATTAAATCCGTAATCTGATCTGTATTTTAACATACAGAAGTGCTTCTACGCAAGCCACAAACTAAAGTGCAATAACACCGAATCCTGAAACGGGAGGCAATTTAACAGGAAAAACACCAGTGAGCCCTTTTATCAAAATTTACGGTTAGCCCATAAAACGCTTACAAAGCAGGGCCACAGGCAGGGCCAATGCCTTACGGCACGAAAATAAAATATCGGAAAAAGATAAAGTCTTTGCGTGATGGGAGGTATTTCAATGCAGGAAATATGCCAGTGTATAGAAAACGATAAACACGAAGGTAAATTTAAGAGGCGATAGGAAAGTGAAGGACCGAAAAGGTTAAATATATCGACAATGTTATTTGGGACAATGAAGATTAGTGTACTATCCATCGCATTCTATACATCTTCATCTCGGTGTGTCTTTTTGGTTCTGAGTGTTACTCTGACTATGTGAATGTTTTGAAGCAAAAGATAAGCAGGAGATGAAATATATCGCTATAATTTGGTTATAAGATAAGAAAACAATTTTATCACTTTGTGCAGCAGACGATAAAAAGGTCAATATTTAAGATACATTTCATTCATAGCTGCTGCCTGTAAGATGGATTTCTTGTTCTAAACCGAAAAGGTTTTTAGACAATACTTGTAACATTGTTTCCAGTTGTTTAGGAGAATGGCTTCCTCGTCAATACTGTTTTAACATTCTTGAGTTCTTACAAAGAAAGGACGATTGCTTTAGCTATGGGCATATTTTTTCACAAAAAGTTTTTCTCTTGGCCACTAACAAGATGTAGATGATAAGTTCCTTGTTTATAGGTATATTTATTCCCCAGCGCCACAAATTTATTTCTCTGGAGTCGAACTGGCAAAGCCCAGAACTTTTTGTCCGAGCTTAATCTGTAGAATGTCTAATGTGTGGAACTGCTTGTAGGAGGTTACCTTCTCCTTTTAGAATCTAACTCTTTAGTATGTATAACTAAACTTCTTCTTAGTTTACGTCAGGTACTTGCGGTACCGTAGTTAGTCCTTCGTGTACTATTTCCAGACAAAAAAACAAATATTAATTTTTTTCAATGCAAGTACCTGTATATTTGTAGATTTATTAATATTAAAATCTTTGGGTACCTGAAGAAAAAAGTAGTCTTTATAAAAATACCGGTAATTGTCTTGAAAGTTGCCTCCAATCCGATTTTGAGCAAATTTGGTATACAAGGGTTTTTTGGGGCGCTGATCACGAACCTAAAAACAATTTTTTTCGGCAACGTTTCGTTTTCGAGATTAAAAATCAAACTAACCTTTTATACATTTAATTGGTATACAAATCGGAGTGGAGGCAACTTTCGAGACAATTACCAAAATACCAACGGCCGACAACTTTTGCTTCGCTGAAACACCCTTACCGTGGAAGTAGTAAAGTTAAGCATCGCTGGGCACGGTTAGCAACTGGATGCGTGACCGCCAGTGAGCCCGGTGTGTCGTTGGATATGATTCGGAGTCTACGTTAAACTGTAGTAGGTCCCGTCTGTATGACAATACCAAGAATTTAATGCAAAGGGGGGAGGGTAGTTCGGGGTAGGTATTCGTATAACGTCCGTGGTGGCACTACCTCGATGTTTCACAGGTGCCGTGAAATGCAATATCTACATCTTTCGGTACTTAGACAAAGTTGACGGAACAGACTCCGCACCCACGATACCTCGTACTTAGGCTTCATACATGTCATAAAGAAGTTAAAAAGTGAACAGACAGCTTTACGGACAACAAAGTTTCGAAAATACAATAATTATTTTATTTTAAATACATATTATGGGTTAATAGCACACACAGACACATCTAAACAGCATAAAATATAAATCATTTGGCATCACACATAACATTTTAATTCAAAGATTTTATATTTAGCAATGTCAAGGTCGGTAATCAGCTGACATCCACGATAAATATCGAACGGTAAGTCTATAATTAACTGCTGGGTGAGCGAATGCAAGAATGTGCCAAATATTCAAACGCACGGACTGTTAAAATTGGAGAAATAAATAACGCCAAACACGATGATATAACCTGTTTGGTTGTTTGTTCAGAGTAGCACGTACGTTTATTTCTGAAAAGTTTAACTTAGTCGTAAAATATTACCGATAAAAAAGTTTTAATAACGCAGGCCCACAAAAAAAAATGGTGTGTGCTGGGTGTCGGACTAGGATTTTCTGGAGTATTTTTTTCCGTTGAACACGAATCTGAAGTCAAAATTGGGAGCCCAGCACACACCACCTTTTGTGTGGGCCTATGTAATTATTGCATCCTAAACACAGTTAAAAGGTCAAAAAACAAAAACTGACCCACTAGCACATGTAGTCCAGTAACTGAAGACCTGAAAGTACCCAAAGCTGTAAATAAATCTGTACAGTTTTCATTTGTGAAGCAATTCTTAGGTCTTCACGGTTCCTTTAGAGCGAGAAAAAGTTTATCAACATTAACAGGTGGGAAAGAGCTGAAAATGATCCCTCAAGGCCCGAAAAATTGGTTTCCCGCTAATATCTGCCAAAATTGCGACTTGAAGAATTTTTGTTTAGACAAAAATTGAAGATTGACTTGAAATCTACAAAAATAGTCCTTATCATTTTTTTCGAAAAATCAATAGTTTTCGAGATAACGGAACCCAAAAGTCCCCTCATTTTAGCTGCCGCTCTACCGCTAGAATGCCGCTATCTTTATGGATTCACTTATAAGCGGCTGGACGAATTGTTCCATTACTCGGGCAATAATGTACATTTTTTAATCATTCAAAGTTCATCGGAATGGGAAAACCCATTGCATATGAGTTTGGGTCCATTCTGATTTTTCTAGAATAATGTAAAAAGATGTCAAAGTTTTTTTTTCACAATATTTAGAGAATATCTTATTAATTTATTGATATTTTTCGGGAAAATGGTTTGTTATTAACATTACTTTTTTATAATGAGACCTTAGGAAGTGTTCAATGATTCCAGAAAATTTCCTTTACCATCTTTTTTGCGTCTTGATAAAAAATTGTTTTGCACATCTGCATTTTTAGCCGTTTAGCCAGATCTATCCAGTGTGGAATGTTATGAATTTTTCGACGGCCGTTTTTGTGAAAAATATTGGTGTTGCGAAAAAAATGGTAAGGACCCTTTTTGTAGATTTCGAGGTGATCTTCATTTTTTGTCGATTTTTTTTTCTAATTCGCATATTTTGGCAGATATTCGCGGGAAACTCATTTTTGAGACTGGGACACATTGGATAGATGTGGTAGTAGTGATTTCTTACTAAAAGATGAAGATGGGCATCCCCGAAGACCTAAAAATTGCGCCACAAGGGAAAACTGTACAGGTTTATTTACAGCTTTGTCGCTTTATTTATTAGACTAATGACCAACTAGCACATTTTTAACTTTAAATTGCTACGGTGGCAAAGTGGTCAGTGGCCCTCTAGCACACGGGCGATCCAAGTTCGCCCGCGCCGACACCCTCGGTACTGTACATCCCACAATAATTCGTTGATTTCTCGTTTTACCTGCTACTGTTAGTTGTAGAATTCAATAAACTTTGGATACCCGCATGTAGGTCCGGATTTAAAATTTCCTTTTTTTATTGTACCTTCTTTTTGGTATATCATGTAGGTTAAAGGCAAATTGCAGGTGTTTAATATAAAGCAGACTCTATTCATCTTAGTTCATTAGTCGTTTGGAGTTTGTCAAGGTATTTTCGTGTGTGTTATTGAGCATCCAAAATAGCTAACCTACTAATATCAATAGTTATTGATATTAGTAGGTAACCAGGACCTGTACCCTTTCAAAAGATACCGTGCCTACACAATAGATATTTGTCAGGCAACTTATTTATGGCTGGCTTTGCCACTAAGGGTTGTCATTTAAATTTTATTGCAGTCGAGAAATCAACGAATTATTGTGAAATGTACCATACCTAGAACTTAGGCTCCCTATAAGGCCTCAGGGCGTGTCATAAAAAATTTAAACAATGCTTTTCTCTCGTTTGCTTTTTTATATTTAAACTAAGTAGCATTTTTGGTGTATACTACCAACATGGGTGGATAGAAACGTTTTAAAAATCTACAATCATTTAATTTCAGACTTCTTAGTTTTTTCTTTTCAGTTAAACTAGCCCTTAAATTATTATCAATATTGACGTAGTCGCACCAAAAATAGAGTCACATTGAAATATTGTATAAATAGCAATGTCAAGGTCGGTTATCGGCTGATTAGCGATTAGTAAATTATTTTCAAAAACTAAATAATAAACGATGTATTTTTATTGATTTAGTGAATGCTAAACGTAAAGTATATACGATCTCACCAGGTAAATATTAGAATAAAAAAAATAAACACCGTAACATACTGTCTTGTAACCTGTGTACCTTTAAAGTAAAATTAAGCGTTTGTCCTCGAAGCTAAAATTTTAAATTTCTAGAAGATAACTGATTAATAAAATATTTCAATAAATTAATATGCTATGATATTATAATTAATAACGACATTGTTACAGCACCAAATAATTTCACTAAAAAATACAGTTTTTTTCCAAAATATAATGCAATACAATACTAATCAACAGTACTTGATTTATGAATATTCCCAATAAAAACGTGGGAAAATCAAGGTCATAAAAGCATGGACATTTCTGTATTATAAAAACTGCCAACGAAAAATTAAAGAATTGCGCTGTAAAGTGAGCGGCTAAATGTTGTAAGAGGCCGTTAAACTTTCTAAACAATTTTGTTGACTGGATACTCTTAGCTAAAAAACCATAAAGCTCCACAAATCGCCTTGAGGTAACGACTATAAAATAAGAAATAATTCAGTCTGTTCTAAGACTGTCACACTATGTTACTGGTAAAGTAATTTGTACAAACAAAAGCTGGAAAACTATGGCAAATTGAAGTAAAATCAACGCTAACTTATTCGAATTGGGCTAGGTAGAAAGCACATAGTGGCCTTGATGGGCTGACAGCTTTAGAAAAAAATAACAATCTAAAACAATTATTTTAAAAAAATTACACGCCATTTGCAGCACTTCCAAGTTCATTTCTTTTATATAATGAAAAAATAGATGCCTCTCAATTTTACTTAGGAAATACTTTTTGGAACGTATATAATCTTTTTTATGTTCTTTTTGTTCTCTTTATACTCTTTCCCATAATTTGCTTTTATGGCAAATTTAATTTTAAAATAAAGTTAGATTATAATTTGAAACGCCAAGAGGCATGCAGACCAAGCAGCTTTTGTCGTCGTTTTTACAGCTTTATAAAATAATTTGTATTTTATTATAAATTTTTTGTTGGTCTATTACTGTTACTGTGTTTTTAACAAGTAAATAAAGAAATTTACGATTAAAGAAAAAGGAAAATCCAAGCGACTGAAGCTTTCAATCACGTAGCTACAAATAAAAAATTAAAAAATAGAAAACCTAGAAGCTGATAAGAATACTAAGATGAACACCAACTTGAAGTACTGATGGCAATATTGATTACTTTTTTACTTACGTTATCGTTTTTTTTATTTGATAATGACACATTCTGACGCATCAACTTCTAGTTCTATAATTTATACTTTTAAAAAAAAATTTTTTTTTTAAAATTTTTTATAACATTTTTTTAACATAAATTATATATTAAAATTTAAATTAAAATATATAATACATATATATATATATATATATATATATATATATATATATATATATATATATATATATATATATATATATATATATATATATATATATATATATATATATGTATATATATATATATATATATATATATATATATAAAATAATATATATAAAATATATATATATATATATATATATATATATATATATATATATATAATTTGTACAATAAAATTTGCTGGAACACATTTTAGCTTATAAAGTTTTTAAATTTTAAACAGAATAAATATTTAGAACATATCTAAACGATTTATATTCTAAAATTTTTACTCTAAAAATTTTACTACACACATTATTTTTTATGAAAATATAAGTTTAAAAGTAAACACAAAAACAAAATGGCAAATTTTAAATTATATTATTACCCAAGAAATGCCGACCTCAAGGAGTTTATGTAGAATGATCTACACAAAAGAAAACGGTACGTTTTTTTATGTAATAATAAAATTGCCATTCTAAAACAATGTAGTGCTTAATGCCAGGCCACACACACTGAGAAAATCCTCAGAGGAAAAACTGCACAGTCCTGGCCTTAAGGATTTCCGGAGTGTGTGCGTGCGTGTGAGAAAGTCTTTGTTCGCCGGCCTGACCTGCACCTCAATGTGTGTGGTTACAGACACTAATTTGTACACCCTGTAAAAGTAGCGGTAAATATAGGTAAAATTATGCCCATTTTCAATAAACAGATTTTATAATACAATCATCTGTTTAAAACCAAAATTGTATAGAATCAATTGATTATAATCTTTATATTTATCAATCTTTTTGACTCATATACAAACCATCCATGCCTATACTCGTAAACTGCGTACGTGTCTTTTCCCCACAGACTTTTACAACAAAAAATACATGTCTCATATGGAGACATTTTACGCATTGTTATTTAACTACATTACACATCATTCATGTTATAATGACAAGTATTAATGGCCAAATCAATAAATATCCTCATATAAACAAACACTTCAGATGTCTGCATAATAATGTAACAGAATGAATAATCTTAGTTGATATTCTTACATATTTTAAAATATGATACTATTCTTTGATATTAGTTTTTTAAAAAAGTGAGTGAAAACAAGTCTGATAATAAATGAGAGGTATTCGATTCTAACGTATCGGCAGTAATTTCCATTCTACGGTTTTTCACTCAAAACTTTATGCTTGCATCTATATTAAGGTGCGTTTCCTATGGAGCAGCTGACGCACGCGGCTGCCGCACAGCCTCTGACGCCTAGTACTGCTCATGTGACAATTCATTTATCTGTTTCTTTTCGAGTGTCGGACGCAAGCGTCAACCGCTGGTGGCTACACACAGGGCCGTATTAAGGCGGTGGCGAAATGGGCGCCCGCCAAGGGCGCAGCTACCTCAAGGGCGCAAAATCGGCCAGGAAATATATTTTTTTTTCATCAGTAGTCAGTACCGTGGTCAAATTATGATTATTTTTTATTGACAAAATTAATGAAATAAAAATATTACAACAGAACAATTTTATAACAATTTTTTTACATAAATACTTACTTAATTTAACTATTTTTAATATATTAAGATTGAAAAAAAGGATCCATTATTAATAAAATATCAATGTATCCTGATACCTACAGCGAAAATGTAACTTTTTGATTTTTTTTTTTAATTTAAGCTGCGGATAAATTGGTATTTTATAAATTGGGGACAGGCAGCACTAGTTCTTTTTACTACCACTAGCTTAGAAAAAATTAAAATTTTGTAACATTTATCGAACTATCTATTATGTGTTGTTACGTTGGCTAAAATTAAGACAATACGAAATAAGTAACCAATGATAAAGCATAGAGTGACGACTCACTGACAAAATTCTCGGATCAAAAAACTTTACCTTCAACTTTGTACTTTAATTTTGCAAAATTTCTGAGAAAAAAACCCGGTTCCCCGTTTTCGTTGGAGGATATTTCATACTCACCAAATCCCCCGGTGTGGGGGGGGGGCGCAAATGCTAAGCCCTGCCAAGGGCGCGGCTATATCTAGATACGGCCCTGGCTACACACGCCGCGGCCCTACCCCTCTCGAGGCAGTCAAGTATCAGCCACCGGTTGTCAAAGTCGTTCCTGTACAATATTTAATCTAAAAAATTGCCTAAATTTATCTGTATCTTTTAATAAATGTCTATTTATTAAAGTTTGAAAAAAGCCTTCGTCAGTTCTGGTTTTAAATAATGGATGAACTTGTTCATTTTCTTTGCACATGCTTTTCAGTAAAATTTCTTCGTCCTCAATTTCTTCTAATAGTAAATCCAATAAAAATATTTTTTCTTTTCGCACATTTTTTCAGAAAACTGTACTTTTTTGACAACAGATCACTTGAGTCTACACTTCATAGGAAATTGGTGTACTGGCGTCAGCCGGTTGCGTCATACGCTGCGCGGCAGCCGCCCCATAGGAAACGTACCTTTACAGTTTTACCACAGCCCTACTTCACTACAAGCCGTGAACAACCACTTGGCAACGCCGCAACCGGCAAGAGATTCAGATCGGTTTCCCTCGAGCGCGATGAGCGTAATCCGGGTATCGAGGCGCGTTTTTTTAAATTCATTTAAGGCTCAATTCAAAGATCGCGTAAATAGTATTGATATTTCCATTAAAATAATTAAATCAGTATAATAATTGAAAAAATAAATATATTTATATAATATTTAAACTCTAAAACAAATTAATTTATGTGCATAGGTCAAGGCATAAGAACATGATGAAACAAGTGTAATTTAACATTTAGTTAGTAATTGTACTTAGTTTTAGTTTTGTTTATTTATTTATTAAATGTGTCTAGTTTCCTTTTTTTGTTTTTTGACTCAGCCTTTTCCGATTTTTCTGTGGCATTTTTGTTATTTCTTTTTTTAACATAATTATTTAAAAGAATGTTTGAAAATATAGAGCACATCATAATGAACATATTTTTGTTCTCGTTACCACAAATACATTGCGAGCATAAATCATTAAAGCCTTCATGTTGTCTAGTGCTTAAATTAGTTAGATCACACAGGATAGCTTTTTGATTTTCCATTTTTAGGAAGTCACTCTCAGTATCAGGGTCATTAATAATTTTCTCAAAAATCGCGCACATATGGAACAGAACGTCTTTAACAATTTCTGTAGGAACCTTTAAACCGCCACGTTGTAGACAATCAAAGTATTCGTCGTCAATTAGGTTTCCCTTACTTTCAAGAAGAAAAGAAACACAGATGTTACAATTATTATATTTTTTTACAATTTTGTGGGCAGCATAACCGGCTATATAAATTTGTACCGATTTGTCAATTTCATATTCATTTAGGTATTCAGTTTCAAGTAAAAACAAAAATTTTTCAGTGTAATTATTTTGAGGTATTGTCCAATCAAGATCATTTTCCTGGATACAGCTGTCTCCTGTTTTTTAATCTCAGCTAAAGAGAAATTACCATCAGCAGCGCTTTAAATATATGTTTGAGTCTAATTTTTTTCTCAGCATTTAAAATATCATCAAAGCTAACATTGTAATTACAACCTCCGAGAAGTCTGTATTTACCAAATCTTTTTTCTAACTTTTCAGTAGTAAATTTACCTGGTAAAATATACGACAAATCAAATTTTGAAAATGAATAGTCAATTATTTCTAGTAAAACAGAGGTACTATGGCAAAGTGCAGAATAGGTGTCGTTTGTAAGGCGACCATTATTGTTTTTCAAGTTTATGCCAAGCTTTCAGCAGGACTTTTCGGGAAACAGGGACTGTTTTTGAGAAGTAATGTGGTAAATTTGGAAAAATACTAGGCACTGCATTTAACTTTAGTCTAGTTTTGGTAGGTACCTTTTGCATTGACCCATCTGGCAAGCGATAATCATCCTCTCTAATAATGTCACTTTCTACAAAATGCTTAGCGCAAACCACAGAATATTTTGAGGGTGACCATGACTGTTTAGGAATATTCCTAAGCCAATGGGCTTTAAGGTTTTCGTCCTTTGGAAAGGTGAAAACAGATACAGCTGGTTCTCCTGCATCAAGAGAAGTTTTATAATTGGATTTGCACCCAGGCACACAACAAGGACTTGGAGGAAAATAATAATAATAACAGTAACTAAATAGTATCTAATAAGCAGGCACCAAGTACCTATGCAACGCAATAACAAAAATCAAAACGAACGACAAAATCCAAAATGTATACCTACGTACTTACGGTAATTTCCAATGCTAATATTTGTTACTGTTTTTAAAAATAACTAAAAATACCTCCAAAATTAAAGCCAAACACGAATCATTAAAACACACTTTCAATTTTAATTATTTTTTAAAAAGGACCACCACAAAATGTCAAGTTCATTTGCCGCCATTTACTTTAAGTACTTTATAACACCGGCACTTTGCACCCGCAGATATTCTTGTTTTTACGCAATGTCTGCGGATAAAAACTGTCCCGGTCACTCACAAATTTCACACAGTAAGACCTTTTACAGGTTTAGTCTTTATCTTAACAATATTTTCTTTCAAAAAAGTTGATTTATTCACAATAACACAACAGAGAAACAGGTCATTCAACGTAAATCATATGACTAAACGTGTGTCGCTAGATCTCAAGGCATAGTTGCCAGATTTCCTTGTTCACGGCTTGTAGTGAAGTAGGGCTGTGGTTTTACTTTAAATTGACGTAAATCCGTCATGGCAGACTGTCACTACTGTAGATTTTATTAAATCAATGCTCTTCAGCAGTGGCACCAATTTTTTCTCTAAATGAAAAATATACTCTTTTTCACGTTTCACCTCATTCGTATTTTTACTGACGATGGGGTATTTTAAATATCTCTTTTACAGGACCTTTAAATAATACTGAATAGGGGCACCCAAAATCTTTTTTAGTTTAATAATACAGGAGATAACGTTTTTCGGTAACTATTTTTGACATAAATGAAATAAATTATACACTATTTTAAAGGTAAGAAAATAATCTATGCCTCTACTGTAACGGATTTTTGAAATATGAGTTGAGTTAAGAGAAAATAGTATCTAAACATAACCGATTTTAGGGTGACTTTCACTAAAAAAAATATTAAAAACTAAATCCAAATTTAAAAAACTATTACAGCAAAAGCCTAGATTTAAGTGTTGGCTTTCATATAGTTTTTAAAATTATCGATAACTTATACCGTTTTTGAGAAAAACATTATGCCCCGAACCCCAAATTGGATACAATTTTCGCGGCGCAAATGGACTCTTAAATCAAACCCTAATCGATATACAGTTCCCACGTCTAAGGAATATCATCTCTCACAAATCTTATCTTATTTAATTTCTTTTATTTATGAGCAGATTCTCAACATAAAGCTTCCACACATAGATTCACCGATGAGCTTTAAGCGACATGTCCCTCTCTGCTCCAAAAGTATTAAATTTTCTTTGCAGTCCTTAATCAAGTGCCACTCTTATATGTATATCCTACAATCTAACTAAAAAATCTCGTTTGTCCACTAATTTATTTTTAACTTTTAATGCAATAAACTGTCTCTAACTTCACTTGAGGCACTCACAGTACGTTAGTACTTCGGCCTTAAGCTTTTGTGCAGTCCACGAAGTCCCAAGGTTAAAAAACATATTATTTTACAAAAAAAAGATACATATTTATATGTAAAAAATATTTTTTATTTCCATGCTCGTATAATAAAAAAGTAGTATAAGTAAAATATTGAATGCGATTTTCTATACATATCAACCTTCCAATCTGATACGGCACAAGCTGCCACTGCGTAGCATGGAAAAAATAGTAAAAACTTTTACCTTATATAGGTAAAGGCTATTAATCGACACTTTGTATAAGGCAAGATTTTCAAACAGAAAATATATTAAACCGCCATACTAGATCGCGGAAAATCCATAACGGGCTAAGGATATTTTTAGGAGTGGCAATGGCATTTCAGAGGGTTTTAAATATAAATGACTACAGCTAAGTTAGAACGTAAAATAAAGTAGATATTCCCGTATTCTGTCATGTAAAAGTCAACCTTAATATTTTAAATAGTAATTTATCTATGTTTAGAAGTTAAACATTAGATATGTATACATAGTTTTGGCTTTTTTAAATTCATTATTGTAATTTGTAGCGTATGTTTAAGAATCCGATTTTCATTTGTGTAAAAAGTAAATTTAAATATAAAATTTGCATTTATTTCACATTCTTTATATTGTTTTTATTTTAACTTTTAATTTTATGACAGCCCACGAAGGCTTATATGGAGCCTCAGTACTAGTAGTCCGGGAGGCCACCGCAAAAAACCAAGCCAATAAGAGATACGCATGAAAATTTTTTTTATATTACTATGAACTATAGTAAATTTAAAGCGGCACTGCTCAGCGGGTTCAAATTGCATTGTTTTTACCTTAAAAAAATCGTGAAAAATCGGTTTTTTAATATAACTCGAAAACTATTAATTTTAGGAAAAAAAGGTGTATAATCAAAATTGATAACTTTATAAAACTATGTCAGTTTTTTTATATGAAATTTTCTGTAGCGCTTTTAGTTTTTGAGATATTAACGATTTAAATATAAAATAAAAACGCAAATATCTCAAAAACTAAAAGACTTACGAAAAAATGTAATATACAAGAAATATGCCTTTTAGTAAGTTCTATAAAAAATGTTATGAACACATTTTCAATAAAATAAGTAATAAAGGAGATATAAGCAAAAAAGTGATATTGGCATTAAAAACTTCGCTAATAATATTTTTTTGGTACAAGTAAGTATACCAGCTCAGATCTATTTACAAATTAATTTAAAATGTTCTATTCATTGAATGAAACAAACTTATATACATGTGCCTTAAGGCAATGGGGGATAACCTGGTAGCACGGATATTTTGTTTACTTCTTTTTGGTCCAATAATTGTTACCATTCCGAGCTACTTAAAACTTTAACTAAAATAAAATTTAAAGGTTATTTAATAAAAAAATAATAAGTGCCTCCCTTATTTGGGTTTTATATACATGAGAGGACGCTTAACATTTCTCGATCTACTATGCTACTATGTGTATAGCTTATCGTTTAAATCTTTTTATTAGGTCTTTTTAAAGCTTTTACTATTACACCTATTAACTTGGATATATTTTAACAACTATTAAAAATGTATTAAAAAAATCCTTTCTTTAAACAAAATTTCTTTATTAAAAGGTTTGTGTCCTGGCTTTAAACTTTGAATTAAAAAATACTCCTCTAGAACTTTGATAGTGGATTCATTTAAGGTAACCTATCTTTTTATTTTCAAAAATTCTGAGAATTTAAGCATTTTGATGTGGCATGCGTCAAACATGTCACTTAGCGATGTATAGGTAATTTAATCTTTCTTTTTTACTCGACCTAAGAGATTTTACGAAGACCTGAACCCCCAACACATCAAATTTATGATATATAATTCAAAAATAACCTGCTGATTTTTGCACAGTTGCTGGATAAATAATAGTAAAATGGTATGGTTATACTGCCCTACAAAATCGGTGTTTTTTTCCTGACCTATACTCCCCAAACATATTTGACGCATGCCACATAAAAAAACGCCTTAATTCTCAGAACTTTTAAATATACAAAAAGTTTTAGGTTGCGTCAAAATGAATCCACTCACGAAGTTTCAAAGGAGTATTTTTTGTTTCAATATTCAAAGGCGAAACGGATGCCTTACTTAAAAATTAACTCTTTCGGCTAACTTGTTCGATAAACATAATAATTATAAATTTAAGTCATGAACATAAAGCTTTGCATACTCCAAAAAAAAAGAATTTATATTAAAACAATATATCTGCGAATAATGGTATAAAAATTATAAATTAGCAAACATTCCTGCTTTAAGTGTCGAGTTTAACTTTGCAATTTTGTATATTTTTTAATAATGGGTAGTTTACTAAAAATTATTCCTGCGGGCACTGATTTCAGAACCCATAAAACATCATATCACGTAAATATTGTAAATTTGTTTGCAATTTCTATGATTCTAAAAATGCACTTTTAGGAAAGCGCATCCTAAACGCTATTTTTCAAAGAAATGAGCAGTAATTGAGGCGTTTGAAATTTACACTCTGGCACCAGACACAAATGTTCACAGACATGTAACCAATTGCAAAGACAAATTGAGAAACTTGCTAACGTTAAAATTTTTTAACGGTATTCACGAAGATAATTTAAATTTAAAACCTCCATTCGAGGTTTAAACTAGAAAGTACAACTCCAAATCGTGTAAGTTTTAATACTATACAATGTAGGGCATGAAAATAGCATTTTATTTATAAATCAATAAAAATAGGCGTGTTTTAAAATTCGAAACATAATAGATTCATTTACCAAGAATTAGTTATTTTTCTAAAAATTAGTTTGATACATAAGCTGTCAAAATTATAATAATGTCAAAAAGCCGATGCAACTGTTTGACTAAACATTTTAATATTCATTGACAGCTACATTATACCTATAATATAATATACTTATCTGTTAAAAGTCAGTTAAAATAATTCTTCATGTTAACATCTGTTTAAAAGTAAAATTACGAATACTTTTTGACAGAAACAAATTTTAACGATATTCCGAAACGCACTAATGGTGTGTAAAACTTGTAGTAATATCAAAATCTTCAACAATTATAAAACCCTTTTTTTACGGATTGTGCCCAATCCAATTGCACCATATACTAAATGGTTAATATGTAACTGTACCTCATTTTGGTAGAATGATCTACATGTAGATGTAAAAATATAAATGTTAAATTTTGTTTTTTGGCTCTGATCCCTACTAGGTACATTTCGCCAGCGCCCGCCTTTCCAGACAGAGTTTTCCAGGGCTTTGTCGGTGAAAACTCTGGATGTCGGGCTCGAAGCCCCCAGAAATGTATTAAAAAAATAAATCAATGCAAGACACAAATTAATGGCGGTCTTGCCAAGAACTGCTACTGGTATCGCGCATGTCCGGTTTCTGTCAGTTCTGATGTTTTCCGCTGCGCGCGCATCCATCCTCCGCCATTGGAGAATACGTCGTGCAGAACACAAACAGAAAAAACACCAGTTTAGAACTTTTTGCACAAAGCGCCTAGCCCCAAAAGAAGAATGGGGATTAAATGATTTGAGTCTCTCCTTGATCTCCGAGGGTTAAAAATCAGTTTAAACGGCACCGCCAATGGCCCTTCCCGAAAAAGCTATGCAGCTTTTTATCGCGTAACTTCACTGGTCGAAGGTCAAACAGAAAACAATTAAAATTTTGTTTTAACGCACTGTATGGGAAATTTAAGAGCCAAGTTCTCGAAATAACCGCTAGACAGTGCTGAAACGGTTTAAGCACCAACTTTTCAAGTTTTTTGGTTGTGGAGGAACGTAGGATGTGATATTACCTTGAGATTTATAGACTGCAATGTTGTTCTCTTGTTAAATCTGCTCTCCTGTAATATTTGACTTTGCTACATTTAACGTTGTTCCAGCCAACAATTCAACTGTTAATTACACCACAGATCTGACGTTCAGGTGACTTGGGACCTCCAAGGGATGTAATAATTTAAGAGAAATCTGACCCATTATTAAAGCTATAAATATTAATTAACGTCTTTAAACAATGCTGACGTGGCTTAAGACCCTTTTCAGAGAAATACATTATCACTTCATTCATTTACAGTAAGAGTTAAAGAATGCATTAATTTGTCGGAAACCTTGACTCATTATAAAAGCTGTTTTGTGCTATTATTATATTATTACCTTTAGTGAGTGTTCTATTTTTATGTCTGCAAAACCCATAATTTTCCACAAATCAAAAGTGTTTTTTAACCACTACATCTAAATTTATAAGCAAATATTAGGTAATCAAAACGTGGAATTTTTTGCATGACTTATCCGCATAATGGGTGCACGATCAAAATATGAACGACGGCTGGGTATTCATTAGCGTAACCTTGAATCTCTTTTTGGATAATTAGTGTTTATGCAACAAAAAAAAACACATAAAATTTGCGTTAACAACTACGGAGTATGGCTTGGAGACAATTAACATAATATGTTGTTTTTATTATCAGTTGGCCAACGACCAGATAACAGTTATTTATTAATTCACTGCAAATTTAGGATCATCTTCGGAATTTTATTATTTTTTACGAGATTGTATACCTACGCGCATTTTTATTACCCATGATTTAATATTGGACCCAGCCAAGAAAAATTAAAGCATTTTGTATTTAGCTTAATAATATTGTTATTTAAGGATACTCTATTAATATAAAACTGGCACAGTTCGATGTTTGTAAGAAAGAAAAATACCTTGCTACTTTGGAGGATGAGATTCTGTAAATTGACATTAATATGTAATGGAATGGATGAGAGGGAAGTGAAAATGGTCTTGTAAGTGGTTATGAACAGAAACAGCTTATTAATAATATATATATATATATATATATATATATATATATATATATATATATATATATATATATATATATATATATATATATATATATATATATATATATATATATATATATATATATATATATATATAACTTAATTTTTTACTAAAATATTTAAAACTAATTAGGAAGAGAGTTCTAAATTTTAAAGACTATTACATAGTGACAAGTGACAGGCATTTTATAGGGGCTAAAAAACCCTCTTATATCCAGCTCTTAAATATATAGCTTAAAATTCAAAAATCCTGCACAGATTATATAAAATCCTAAAGTTTATGATGACAACCGAAAATATATTGTGGCACCAGAATATATTTCGCTCAATTAGTTTATATCTTGGAGGCACTGTCTTAAAATATACACGCCGCATATTTTACAGAATGTATTTTTAGCTAGTGAGGGTCACCAACCTCAAAAACATAAAAATTGTACCTAACCTAATGGATTCGGAAAATTTAGTTTGCCGCATAATAGACTCTGCCGGGTGGAAGACAATTTTTATATATTAATGATCTTAAACAAAAACAAATTTAATGGGTTAAAAGCTGCTGCTGAGACTATAAATAGACCAAGCCTTATCTGTTTTTGGTTGGATGTATGAGGTGGCAGGCATGTAAATGCAAAATGTAAAAAAAAACAATTTTTCTCTACTTTAATTGTCTATAAATTTTGTTAGCATTGGTCGTGATGATAAATCATCACGTTAAATTTCGTTCGGTTTGATAGTTTTTGCTATACAACTTCTTTTGAAAAAAAAATGACAATCTTGCAAATTGCTTACAGCCCAAAATATTGAACTGCTTCTTCTTTTTCTTCTTCCTGGAAGCCGTCTTTCATTACCGGAGGCAGCGCAGCCTCTTGGACCTTTTGTGCCTAATCTCCCATTGTCTTTTATACCAATCCTTCCATTAGTCTTGTTCCTTCTACAAGTCTGTATAACCCCAAGACTGGTTGGTTGATATATTCCTGTGGGCTCATTTTCGGTTGCCCAAATAATGTCTGTCTTTTGTGATTTAACGCTTCACATTCTGCAACTTGGGTCCCCATTGTATGAGCCTATCTTGTGTAGGTGCCCTCTTAGTTTATCGTGCCCTGTTAGCAACCCTACTGGGATGCGAAGTCTTTTCCTACTTTGTCTGGGTAGTTCTTCCTTCGTTCTTTTGGATTGGCCCCTTATGAAGCCCTTTCCATGTCTTATTCTGCCGAGGTTCTCCCAGTATTCCTTGTGTTTGTTTCGGATCCATTCCCTGGTTTGCCCTCGTGCTGTGGTTTTGGTCACTCCAAGGGCAGGTTCTGGTCCAAAGTATGGTGTGGATGATCCTCGTCTTGCTAGCTCATCCGCTTTTTCGTTGCCTTCTATTCCCGAATGTCCTGGTACTCACAGGAGAGTTACATTGTTGCGTTCTCCCAGGACCTCCAGTTTTTTTTTGGCATTCCCATATCAGCTTGGACGTCACCTTGGGGTTTACTAGTGCCCCTAGTGACGCCTGGCTGTCTATTATTATGCAGATCCGCTTATTTTTGTAAGCCCTCCTGTTATTTTCTTTTGCACAGTGCAGTAAAGCATATATTTCTGTTTAAAATACAGTAAAGTGTGTTCCTAGAGGAATGGAGAATTGTGAATTCCTCATTTCACTGTACACGCCCGCTCCAGTTCCCTGTCCGGTTTTCGAACCATCCGTATACCAGATGATGCCCCCAACCGTGCCGGGGAGATCGGGTTGATGCCACTCACTTCGATCTGGAATTTTTATCTCGAAGTGTTTGTTGAATGAGTATTGGGGAATCATCTGGTCTGTTGTCTCATCCAGGATGTTGCCGCCAACCTGACTTTTTATGTTGTTGTGTCCCAAACTAGCGTAGATACCAGTTGGTTTTTGTTGCAGTCGGAAGTAGCTCATTCTTGCCTCTCCCATCACTATGAGGTTAAGTGGTGGAAGGTCTAAGAGACATTCCATGGCTGCTGTTGGGGTTGTTTTAATTGCTCCTGTTATAGCTAAGCAAGCAAGTCTCTGTACCTTGGCCAGTTCTGTAACAGCAGTTCGCATTTTTGTCCACCATACCAGTAATGCGTACGTTATCATAGTCCTTACCACCATGGTATATAACCAATAAACCACGTTTGGTTTAAGGCCCCATGTTTTCCCATGAGAGCGTCTGATTAACATAAGAGACATCTCCGCTTTCTTTCTTGTTTTCTGAAGATGTTGGTTCCAGGTAAGTTTAGAGTCTAGGATGACACCCAAATATTTTACCTCTCCCACAATCTTGATTGTTTCACCTGTTAGGTTCAGGGGTCCTAAGCCCTCTAGATTTCTTCTTTTGGTGAAGGCAACTATGGCTGATTTGGAGGGGTTTATGTTTAGTCCCTCCTTTCTCGTCCATCTGGTGACTGCGTTTAGGGCCTGTTGCATTTTATCCCTAACAGTGTTGTTAAATTTTCCTTGGGCCATAATGACGAGAATTGAACTTAGTTTAATATTTTTTTCACATATAATACTAGAGACCCCAAGCTTTCAAATGTTTTTTTAAATAAAAATTGGATCATTTAGGCGTCCTCAGCAAGTGTTTAAAATTATGAAAAAATGTTTTGGTTATAAACAAATTTACTATCTCCATGAATTTTCGATAAAATATTTTACTAAAAACGTGGTTTAAAAGTACTCGTAAAAACGCCAAGATACAGGCTGCCAAAGTTGACCGTCGTTTACGGGAAATCTATAAACAATAATAAGTATCAACTTCTTGAACATAATTATTATGGAATTGTTGTCTTATTTTTATTCATATTTTAGCAATAGAATGATTTCAGAGCAAATAATATGTCTTCTTTCTTCTGTGTAAACAGTTATTCCCCTGAGCAATTGATTATAACTTTAAACAATTGCTGGGGGCGCCCAAATCTACCGATTTTATTTTTTTTATAAAAACGTTTGGAAGCCTAAGATCTCTGGTATATTAAAAACAAATTCAAATTTCCAGGTTCAATATTCTGGACTCTACCCAATTTGCAAAATTGTCAATTTTTTTAAACGAAATTGGACTGCAACATTTTTGGGCAAAAGCACGATGTTTTACCATATCATAATTGATCTAGTCAAATATGGAGGTCATTAAAGAAATCTAATTGTCCAAAATATCTATGAAAAAAAGTTTTGTTTTGCCTCGTTTTTTTGTTAATTGCTATTTTTTAGTTAGTTAGTTTAGTTATAAAACAATTTATTTCTTCGATCAAAACTTGCAAATATATGGGCGATTAATTTAAAAAAATTAAAAAACGTACTTGTATTTTAAGCTAAAGCAAATATTTTTAAAAAATCTACAATAACTTATCAAAACAGCTTTGTCCAATTAACAACACTGGGTGAACAATAAATGTAGTATGTTTTTAATAAACCCATTAACATACTTTTAAAATATACTAAAACCAAATATCAATAATTTATCTTTAGTTTTATTTGTGATTAGCTAATTTATATATAACTAACTACTTGAATGTTCCACGATGACGGATATATTGTATTATTTTTCAAAGTGATGCCAAATATTTCACGTTCACGATTTTCTCGGAATCGAATATGGTAGATGGGAAACCCATTTTGTGTCATTTTATCGTAAACAATGCATTATCACCAAAATATATTTAGCAAAAAAAATTATAAGTTGTGTAAGCCATTTGATTCTATACAGATACTTAAATAACCAATAAAAATTCTCGATAATTTGCTATAACTGTAATGTAAAAAATGTATGACAAATGTAAGTATTGTAATCAAATTCCATGATGACGACCACGGTTCTGTAAGCTTTAACTATTAATGTATAAAACAGCTAAATAAATTCTTAGATGGCTCTCAGAATTGGCTAGACCTATACATTTTAGTAAACACTATATTCTAGGGCCCTTATTTTCGAAACAAAGAACGATTATATCACAAAGATCATGATATTTACAGCTATTTTTGGCATTTTCAAACATATCATAGTAGCGTATCTTTAAGCTGGTGTTTGCTACCCTCTTCCAGAGAAATGGCTCTATAATTTACTCTGCAAAGCGTAAATCCCATTATATATGGTATGTTTCACAATAATTCGTTGATTTCTTGACCGAAATAAAATTTAAATTACAACCCTCAGTGGAACACCAACTATATACAGGTTGCCTGACAAATATCTATTGTGTAGGCACCGCACCATCTGAAAGGGTACAGGTCCTGATTACCTGCTAATATTAATAGTTTAGGTTAGCATTTTGGATGCTCAGTAACATACACGAAAATACCTTGACAAACTCCAAACGACTGATGAACTAAGATGAAAAGACTCTGCTTTATATTCAACACCTGCAATTTGCCTTTACACTACATAATATACCAAAAAGTAGGTACAATAATAAATAAAGAAAATTTTAAGTCCTGACCTACATGCGGGTATTTAAAGTATATTGATTTAGTTAACTAGAGTAACGAAATCGAAGTATGGGACGTACCATATAGATTATAACGCTATGACTACATCGAAAGGTACAAGCGTTTTAAAAATTATGGGCAAGCAGGGGCAAAAAATTTAACGGAAGTTATTATGGACGTTACCATATACACCGACCAAATTCCAATAAATCTTGCTGCTATGTGACTTATTTACTTGAAATCCCGAACCAGGTACAATTGCTAGTTTATAAAAGATTATGGCAGTCTAGGCCAAAACCATAAGATATTATATTCGGGATTATTTATTTAATAACAGAAAGTTTTAAAAAATCTTCTGGGACTTTTCTTTTTTTCCTAGAAATCCCAACCAAAATTGTGTGTATAATTGTTTAAATAAGAGTTATGTCATTATCCTCACTCATATTTTGATAGAGTCACTTCTATCTAACGCCGCGCAGGTACAAACCGAGACTGCCAATAAAAGTATTTCTTTAAAATTGCTAAAAGAAATCTCACTCGAATTGCAAACTAGCAATACCTATATATTTTTCATGGGTCACCCAGAGATTTTTCGAACTTTCAAAAATTCATATCTCCAAAATATTAACTTTATCGTAAAAAGTCATAGGACCTTTTTTATTTGTATTTCAATAAAGAATATAAAAAACATTTTTCCGGTTAAAAAATAACAATTCCTTGCAATTGTTTAAACAATTTCGGTTTAAACAATATGGTACCAGGTGGCGCATTGGCAATATGCATTTATATCATCAGTAGGGCAATTTAAAGAGGATCGTGTAAAAAAATTGAGGCGGAATAGTTTTTGGTACTCATGCGTCGATTCCTCCTAGACTAGTTCGTTTAGGTCGATCGAGTTCGGCACACATTTATTGCTTTTGCAATATTTTTGATTTATATTTACTTTTCCGTTTAAAATAAAATTTAAAAAAAGGATCAATGGATTGCTGCCAAAAATTTTTTTCACTATCAATAAATACCATAAAATCAAATTTAAAACCATATCATTGAAAATAATTTATTGCTCGACTTTTAAGTGTAATATTTAAAATGGGTTTAAAATTATTGTAACATTAAAGCATACTTTTGTTGGTTTAATTCTGTAACTATCCCCGTATTCGTAAATGCAACTGATGTATACAGTGTGTCCCAAATTGGTGGGGAATGTATGGGGATCTTGGAAACCACGATAGATAGAAAATCGGTTAAATGGGAAAAGTTTTGGACAATTATGTTAGTAAGCTAATTCCGTTTACTACATGGTTTTATCTATTCAGGTTTTTGATAAATTTTGAAAAAACCTCAAAGCATTTTCGAAAATCGGTCATATTTTTTTTATAGGTAAAATATTTTCAAATCTGTAATAACTTCTTTAAAGCAACTTGTAGAATATGACCAAGTAGTCAATTTTTATTTTATACGTTTCGGGTTTTTAGAATTATCATCAACTTTACTTTTTCATATGGGCGCCATATTGGATTTTTTCGTAGCCAAATAGTGCTTTTTATTCTGATTTCAACAATGTATAACATGTTATAGTTTAAAAGTTTATAACCTCATCTACTTCAAAAAACAAATATTTTCTCAGTTGGCCTTGATTCCGGCGAATGTCATCTAGCGTCATTAGCAGCAGAAGAAATGTTAATATAGCTGCGCAAACGTATTTCGACAATTTTCCTGAAAGGCAGCATCCTAAACTAACATACTTTTGAAAACTGTTTACAAATTTGCTTGAATTCGGCAGTTTTTAAAAACCACGACCTAAGAAGTACGTTGAAGAAAATCGACAACGAGATGCTGCAGTTAACCAACATTTTAAAGAAAATCCAACATCTTCAGCCAGGGATGTTGATAGAGAATTCCTCTTACCTAAGTCAACCATTCATAGAAAAGTTAGGACTATTTAAAAAAATATCGTTAATATGTTGAAAGAAATGAACAACATTTTGAATTTTAGGTCGTTATTTTACATCTTCATTTTAGTAGGAATATTAGTTTAGCCACTTTTCATTGTTTTTGTTTTTACTTGTTTCAATTAACTTGTTACGTTTAGTTTTGTTGTAACACGGTATTAACGTTATAGCTATGTTCGCGAACCCATTTCTGTAAAATGTCTGTTCAGCTTATCTATTTTGCCAATTACTAATATTTTATTGTTTACAAAAAAAATGACGTTCGCCGAATTCAAGGCCAACTGAGAATTTTTTTTTTTTTAAATAAATGAGATTATAAACTGTTAAATTATAACATTGTTGAAATTAGAATTAAAAGCACTATTTGGCTGCGTAAAAATCCAATATGGCGTCTATATAAAAAAATAAAGTTGATGATGATTCTAAAAACCCTAAACGTAGAAAATAAAAGTGACTACTCGGTCATATTCTACAAAAAAAAAGTTGGTTTGAAGAAGTTTTTACAGATTTGAAAAATTTTCACTTATAAAAAAATATGGCCGATTTTCGAAAATGCATGTTTCAGGTTTTTTCAAAATTTCTCAAATACCTGAATAGATAAAACCATGTAGGAAACGGGATCAGCTTACTAACATAATTGTCCAAAACTTTCCCCATTTAACCGATTTTCTATATATCGTGGTTTCCAAGATCTCCATACATTCCCCACCAATTTGGGACACACTGTATACTACAGGGAAACTGATTATTTGAGCGGTGTTCCTGATTTAACCAAATTTAAAATAGCTTGGCAGCTTAGTTGTTTTTTAATTCACTGATGGGGTATCCGGTTGATCCACAATTCCTTGAACTTTAAAGGTTGGTGTTTATAGTTGTTTACGTTTTAGCAGTTATATTAAATACATACATAGATTTTTTTAATATTGCCATTAAAAAAGCCTAAATAAATGTATAATATTTATAAAAAATAAGATGTTTATAGTTTAAACATGTTATTTTTTATAAATATAAAAAAACCGCTAAAAATTTTAAACACAAATGTAAGTTGAAGAAAAAAAGATATATGTAAATTAATGACAACCAGTGGCGTAAACCCACTATAAAAAAAGGGGCAACTTTTAAATTTAAAAATGTAATGATATAATAGGAAAAACATTAAATTACTTCCAGAAGTGTTTAATTTGTTTCAAAAAGTGGGGGTGCTTAGGGTCACCCTACCCCTCTCCAAGCATACGCCACTGAGGATAATAAATTTACTAATGTACGAATTTAACGACGCATTAGAATCAAGTTATAATAGAGGCTCAAACACTTCGTATGTGATGTGCATCATTTCATACTTTATAGTTTAATTTGTTTTCTGGGAATATAAATATCATACTTTGCCAAAACTCTAAAATCTATAATGCAATTATGACTGTCGATATTTAATGATGTTAAAATTGAAATGTTCGAAGCACTGCTGGTTGATTATAGTTTTAAGAGATCTGACAAAACAGTACCGAATGTCTTGTCATTAAGTCTCTTCATTTAAAACAACATGTTTGTATAACGCATGCCCAATTAAAGTAGGTATTTTAAATTATAATTTTTAAAGGTCAAATAAAATCATATACGTGTCACTATTAATCAAAGCAGACTATTAATAAAACTATCAATAAAATCCATCGACCATATTTATTAACTTTTCCGTTTCAACGACCAAACATAACACAATTTGACCAATCAAAGTTAAAAAAGCATATGGGAGTCATTCTTTTAAAATTGTTATAATTGTAAACTTTTTATGTAAGATTCCTACTTACACTAATCGAGAATGGTGGGTATGCAATTCGTATCTATACTAGTTTGGAGTTTTGCAATCTTATACTTTGTTAAACTATTAAATTAGTATGCTTTGTATAATATTAAACATGACAATGACAACACCCCTTATTCGTAAATCCACCTTAAAATTAATCTTATCCTACCTACGGAACACATGAGCCTTGATAGCAGCAAAAGTACGGTAAATAACCAGAAAACAGATGTCGATTCAAAGGAAAAAAGCACTGCCATGGTAACATGTAACACCACCGACATCTAGCGCCAGATTATAATATACTTATTAGACGGCAGTGTTACATCTTCCCGTACAGGTAGAGTATTTTACGAGGTATTTTACCTTTAGATAAAAACGTAACCATTTTGCTTGTTTTTCGATTCTTTACAAAAGCCTTATTGATAGCATCACCATTAACTTACAATTAAATTAAATTTATTTACTCTTAAGAAAAATGTCTACTTTTAACGGTTTTTTTATATAAAAAACAGAGAAAAGCTAACTTTTGTGCAGGTTTTGTTTTGTTTTAGGTTCTATGCACCTTTTTTTAAAACTACTGGTGGTTTGTTATTAAATTTTAATTACCAAAACAGCTTCTATTTTGCTCCGTAAACTGTACTAATCGGTAAAGCTGGCGAAAGGAGTTTAGTTTATATTTCGTAAAAAAGTAAATTACAGTAAGGTGTGAGTTTTCAATGAAGTCGTGTTTACAGTTAGTACGTGATGCAATTAACATTTTCGTTCGTATTGAATTAAGTTTATAGGAAATCCAGATACGTAGACAAAACAAACACCTGCAAAAAATTATAAAATGGGCCACTGGTTGATCATGTAGGTACTTTTTTAAAAATGCTTTTTTGAATTCCATGGGAAACCCATACCAAAAAATTCAGGGGAAAAAATAAGAAATAAGTTAACCAAGTTGTTCCATTTAATGGTCAATAAAACCTATTAATAAAAATATCTTGTTTTATTTTAACCCAATAGTTTAAGCAAACCAACCCGGATTAAGAGTAAGAATGTCACTTTTCTATTTCTCAAAAGAAGGGGAAATTGCCCATGATTGTGTCTATATAACTCTTTATTATGGGAGAGATCGAACGCTGTTAGAACAACACCATAGTCACGGTTTTATACGGGTTTGCCTTGAGACCGTGACAACGGGGTTTTCTTAACGTTCGATCTCCCAATTTGGGAATTTCCCCATATCAATCATTCAAACTGTTCCGCAGCCTAAATATAAACTAATTATTAAATAATTTCTTCAATTAGAATGTGTGCGTGATTTAAAAATTTAAAAATCGGGAAAAATTTCTTAAATTATACAATACAATAAGATTAGTTTAACATGAAACAGAAATTAATGTTCACAATTTTACAATATTAATTGTCAAAAAAAAACCCATTTCGACTAAAAATAATTTTAAAAAATTTGAGAAAATAAGCTACAAAAAGGGAGGGATATGTCTGGCTTATTCAAAACAAAAAAAAGGAGTATAGGTATTGAAAAAAAAATCTCCATGAAAAAATATGTGAATGGGGTGATGAGCATTGTTTAAAAAATATAACCCTAAATAAAAAGAGTGGCATAAGTTAAGAGGTTAGTATATCCCGTGCATATAAAAATTAATATATAGCATGTATTTTTTTTTTTTTAAAAAATAGGACCTTCCTTTTTAAAATTTTTTAAGTAAGAAAAAAATTTTTTTATCACCTCTTAAGATGATATAAATTTGAATTTTTAACAACCATTTTATAAAATAAAAGTCCCAAATACTTTGTATTAGCCAGTGTCATTTCTTATAAATTTACTCTTAATGCAAAAAAAAAAAATTTAACATAATATACAGTGTATAAATAAAACACTTTTTTTCTGATTATTTATTTTATTTTTAATAAAATGCCATTTGTCCATATTCATGTTCTCGTGAAGTTTTTTTGGATGCCTTATATTGTTGCATTTTTTGCTATATTCTCTTATTTAACTTTATCTGGTTGTTATTCAGAAAGATTACCTTTTTGTCCCCAAATTTTTAAAAACACCTTGATAAAACCTTTAAAAAATGTGAAATCTGTACACCAATTTTGAATAACAGAGGCCTTTATTTGACTTTAAAAAAACCCTTAAAAAGATATTTTACTTTAGAGTTTAAAAACACACTGCAGTTATTGGATAAAATTATTAAAACTTCTTTGGGTTAACAAGTTGGTATTTCAATTTTTGCATTTCCATTTATCGTTTAAAAAAAATTCCAATACCTGGATCTTCTTGCCCTTTTCATTAAAAAATTGTAATATATATTAATTGTATTTATAACGTATTTGCTTTCTTTTCCTTACTAAAAAATTCAAAACACATTATGTAGGATTTCAATATTCGAGCTTTTAACCAAAAAAAAAATCTTCTAACCCATAAATATTTTTGAATTCATACAAATAATTCACCTGCATAGTTTACTGTTTAATAATGGTACATGTTTTCATTTGAAAATTTTAATTTCATTTTTAAAACGTAATATTATTCATCCAAAACCATTTTAATTAAATTTTTGTTTACAAACAAGATTATGACATGACAAGCACAAATGATGACAAATGACAAGCGAAAGCAACCATGGCGGCGCCCTATATTAGACTTTTCGCGCAGATTGAAGCGCTTTCTCCTCTTCTCTATTTCTCTGGTTTAAACTAGGTTTGTAACGGAACTCCGCCTCCGCCTCCGTTACTGCGGAACTTCGGTAAAAAATCGTTCTCCGCATCCGCAAAATTTATGCGGAGTTTTAACCGAGGTTTATTCACGATAAAATACAATGCGCAAGAAGCGACGCTGGGGGACGCGGCCGCTGGGTTGCCTTTTCTCAATTTTGATTACTAGTTTATTTATGAAAGCGTACCATGTACATGTATGTATGTTATGTATCCATTTAAAATAAATATTGTTGATTTTAATAAATCATGAATTTCTATTTTTCCACTTCAAATTTCGCCTCCGTTAACCTCCGCATTCGCGGAGGCCAACCTCTTTTCCTTCGCATCCGCCTCCGCCTCCGCTAAGAAGGCCTCCGTTAGAACTCCGGTTTAAACACATAATATATGATGATTGTGACCAATCAACTATCACACCACATATTAAAAAGTAATTATCTATTTTTAAAAAAATATAGCAAAAAATTGTAATGGTAAAAATGACCAATATTTAAAGAATGACCCATCCCACTAATAAAGACTGATTACTAGCTATTATTACAGCCTATTGGGACATTACGTAACTCGTAACACCAACTTATCTTATCCTGGAACATTTCTAATTGCACGCTCTTATCACTCACGTAAACAACTAGCTTGATTTATATTTTTGTATCTTGAATAATAAAAGACTATGCATGCTATTGACAGTAAAAATATACTTTACATATTACATAATATGGTATATCGACGCATGTAACTAAAATAATATTACAAAATAGATCTAAGACGAACGAGGTCATCATATTATTACTGAAACTAATAAATGACATTATATTTTATGGATCTGTTGACGAATTTAACTTGAAAATCGACCATGTCAAATCCATTTAAAATTGGAATGAAAACAAGAAATGTATTCCAATGGAGTCGTGTAAACTTCTGTTATCTGCGAAATCTTAAAGCATAGTCTGTCTCAAAGTATATCGTTATGGCCTTTGACGGACCATACCCATACCCAATAAACCTTAAACGATTTTATTACCTATTGTTATTGGTAAACCCTTTGTTCATCAGGGAGGGTGAGCCAGGTATTTCTTGGGTATTAACCATTAGGCATATATATATATATATATATATATATATAATATATATATATATATATTCTAATATTTTAGTGGCAGTGTTGAATAAACCGTTTTTACTGTGCGTTTTGAAAAAGTTGTTTTACGAGAATATAACTATGTCGCGTCGAAATCATTTGTCATTAATAAAACAGGTTGTGAAAAAGAGAAACTTTAATCGGTAGAGGTCTAATTAAACAAGAAGCTTTAAAAGAAAAACCTGTTTTACTACAAAAAACTCCAATATCATCGATAAGGGATATTATTGTTAGTGAAGAATTGAACAAAAGAAAAAAACGTAGTGATTTTTAATTTCACCGTTTAGACAATAGTGATCAGGACCTAATAAGAAGGAAAATATATTGTCTTTATGAAGGCGGAGGTATTCTTACCTTGGATAAACTGAAAAAGAAGCTAGACGAAGACGAAACCAATATAAATATTAGCCGTGCCACCCTCCATAGAGTTGTTTGTAAAATGGGATTTAAATACCGCAAAATAGACAAAAGACAAGTAGTAATGGAATCGCGCAGATTACGCACTTGGAGATTTAATTACCTTCAAGAAATTAAAAGATACAGGTTAGAAAACAGATCCATAATTTACCTTGATGAAACATGGTTCGATACACACGACACAGTATCGAAAGGATGGGTTGATTCCAGTCAAAACTGTCAGACGAAAGCACCTTCAAATAAAGGAAAACGCATTACCATTATACACGCTGGTTCAGAAGCTAGATTTGTCCCAAATTGTTTGCTGTTGTCTGCAAAGAATATTAAGGATTCTAGCTTGGATTATCATGAGGATACAAGGGAAGAACTTTTTGAAAACTGGTTTCAAAATTATCTTTTAAAAAATATTCCAAACAACAGTGTTATTGTCATGGATAACGCCAGCTACCACAGCCGTCTGCTACACAAAGCACCAGCTTCATCAAGTTCAAAAACTGAAATCCAGGAATATTTGTTAGAAAATGATATTTATTTTGAATTCAGTTACAAAAAAACGCAACTTTTGAAAGTCCTAAATTCATATGCAATTAAAAAACAATATGTATGTGATAATTTGGCTAAACAGGCTGGGCATACTGTCTTACGGCGTCCTCCGTATCACTGTATGTTTTACCCCATAGAGAATTTGTGGAACCAAGTAAAATCAAAGATCAAAGCAGAAAATGCTACACCTACTTTAAGTCCCAGTGTTATAAATTTGATAAAAAATGTAATTACTAACATACCAGTTGAGAGTTGGAAAAATTCACTACAGCACATTATAATTTGAGGACTCTTACATTTCTATTCAAAACAACATAAATCCTATTGTAATTAATCTCAATGATGACTCTAATAGTGAAACACAATTGGATTTAGATATTTACATTAAAAATGTAATTATGTATAGATAATGCAGTTATAAATTTATTAAAACTTTGCATATATTTAATTTCTTAATGTAATTTTAAGATTATACTTACTTAAATAAACAATTAATTATAAATCTTTATATTATTAAAGTCCTTCCCTAATGTTCTGTCCTTTAATACCTACCGATCTGCAGTTTTATTGCTGTCGGCAGGTATAATCCATAAACGAAGGCAAGAGCTAACACGGTATACTTTGAGACAGACTATACAGTGTCTTCATTACCTGTTGTAATCTAACCAATTAGAAAATAAAAATAAGCATCAAAAGCAATAATAAAAAGTTAAATAAAGGTGACTTTAAAATTGGAACTGAAAAGGGTTTTAGCTTCGCGGTACAAAAACTTACGTTACATGTATAAAAAGCAGATGCCTTTGGTGCAACTGGAGGCGCTTAAACAATAACTGGTTTATTGACTGCGCACAAGACAAAGTTCTGACAATTGTTTCATCCCAGATGTGTTTTTTATCTAGTACATATTAAATATGATCGCAATTTTTTTAAAATAAAGAGGTCGTCGAAAAATCTCTTTTTGATAATAAGTCCGATTTCGGCTTTCCTAACAACAGTAAGACCTATAAAAATTGTTTCGAAGTAGATATAAGTAATAGTTTTATGTAGTTAAATTAGCATATTTTGTTTAATCTTAAGAGACGAGACTTATCTACTTAAAAAAAATAAAATAAATAAACAAATAATTAGAATTACTCACAAGCATCCGAAATATTTAGAATCATCCAACCATTCCTGTACAAAGTATAGGAGAACGTATGTAAAAAGTTTAATTTTTTAAGTGAAATATTACAACTTTAATAAATTATAAGTATTCTCATTTTTTCTTCTTCTTCCCAGGGAGCCGTCTTGATTCACTACCGGAGGCAGCACAGCCTCATGGGCTTCTTGTGACTAATCTCCCATTATCTTTTATATCAATCCTCCCATTCATCTTGTTCCTTCTACAGTATTATTTTTAGAAAAACCATTAAATTTTAAATTCCGTTACTGCGGGACTTCCGTAAAAAATCTTTCTCCGCCTCCGCAAAATTTATGCGGAATTTTAACGGAGGTTTATTCACGATAAAATACAATGCGCAAGAAGCGACGCTGGGCGACGCGGCCGCTCGGCTGCCTCTTCTCAATTTTAATTACTAGCTTATTTATAAAAGCGTACCATGTACATGTATGTATGTTATGTATCCATTTGAAATAAATATTTTTAAATTCAATAAATCATGAATTTCTATTTCTTCCACTTCAAATTTCACCTCCGCCTCCGTTAACCTCCGCATCCGCAGAGGCCAACCTCTTCCCCTTCGCATCCGCTTCCGCCTTCGCTAAGAAGGCCTCCGTTACAACCCTGGTTTAAACACATAATATATAATGATTGTGACCAATCAACTATCATACCACATATTAAAAAGAATTATCTATTTTTAAAAAATATAGCAAACAATTGTAATGGTAAAAATGACCAATATTTAAAGAATGACCCATCCCACTAATAAAGACTGATTACTAGCTGTTATTACAACCTATTAGGACATTACGTAACTCGTAACACCAACTTATCTTATCCTGGAACATTTCTAATTGCACGCTCTTATCACTCACGTAAACAACTAGCTTGATTTATATTTTTGTATCTTGAATAATAAAAGACTATGCATGCTATTGATAGTAAAAATATACTCTACGTATTACATAATATGGTATATCGACGCATGTAACTAAAATAATATTACAAAATAGATCTAAGACGAATGAGGTCATTATTACTGAACCAATAAATGACTGTATATTTTATGGATCTGTTGACGAATTTAACTTGAAAATCGACCATGTCAAATTCATTTAAAAATTGGAATAAAAACAAGAAATGTATTCCAATGGAGTCGTGTAAACTTTTGTTATATGCTAAATCTAAAGGTATAGTCTGTATCAAAGTATACCGTGTTAGCTCTTGCCTTCGTTTATGGATTATACCTGCCGACAGCAATAAAACTGCGGATCGGTAGGTATTAAAGGACAGAACATTAGGGACGGACCTAAATAATATTAAGATTTATAATTTATTGTTTATTTAGGTAAGTATAATCCTAAAATTACATTAAGAAATTAAATATATGCAAAGTTTTAATAAATTTATAACTGCATTATCTATACATAATTACATTTTTAATCTAAATATCTAAATCTAATTCTGTTTCACTATCAGAGTCATCATTGAGATTAATTACAATATGATTTATGTTGTTTTGGATAGAAATATAAGAGTCCTCAATTTTTATAATGTGCTGTAGTGAATTTTTCCAGCTCTCAACTGGTATGTTAGTAATTATATTTTTTATCAAATTTATAACACTGGGACTTAAAGAAGGTGTAACATTTTCTGCTCTGGTCTTTGATTTTACTTGTTTCCACAAATGCTCTATGGGGTTAAACATACAGTGATACGGAGGAAGCCGTAAGACAGTATGCCCAGCCTGTTCAGCCAAATTATCACATACATATTGTTTTTTAATTGCATATGAATATAGGACTTCCAAAAGATGCGTTTTTTTTGTAATTGAATTCAAAATAAATATCATTTTCTAACAAATATTCCTAGATTTCAGGTTTTGAACTTGATGAAGCTGGTGCTTTGTGTAGCAGACGGCAGTGGTAGCTTGCGTTGTCCACGACAATAACACTGTTGTTTGGAATATTTTTAAAAGATAATTTTAAAACCAGTTTTCAAAAAGTTCTGGACTTGTATGCTCATGATAATCCAAGCTAGAATCCTTAATATTCTTTGCAGACAACAGCAAGCAGTTTGGGACAAATCCGTCTTCTGAACCAGCGTGTATTATGGTAATGCGTTTTCCTTTATTTGAAGGTGCTTTCGTCTGACAGTGTCGTGTGTATCGAACCATGTTTCATCAAGGTAAATTATGGATCTGTTTTCTAACTTATATCTTTTAATTTCTTGAAGGTAATTTAATCTCCAAGTGCGTAATCTGCGCGATTCCATTACTACTTGTCTTTTGTCTATTTTGCGGTATTTAAATCCCATTTTACAAACAACTCTATGGTGGGTGGCACAACTAATAATAATATTTATTTCGTCTTCGTCTAGCTTCTTTTTCAGTTTATCCAAGGTAGGACTAACTCCGCTTTCATAAAGACAATATATTTTCCTTCTTATTAGGTCCTGATCACTATTGTCTATACGGTGAGATTGAAAATCACTCCGTTTTTTTCTTTTGTTCAATTCTTCACTAATAATAATATCCCTTAACGATGATATTGGAGTTTTTGTAAGTAGACAGGTTTCTTTTAAACCTTCTTGTTTAATTAGACCTCTACTGATTAAAGTTTCATACACATTTTTTATAACCTGTTTTGCATCTAATGACAAATGATTTCGACGCGACACAGTTATATTCTCGTAAAACAACTTTTTCGAAACGCAAAGTAAAAACGGTTATTTAACACTGCCACTAAAATATTAGCCAAAATATTTATATGCCTAATGGTTAGTACTTAAGAAATACCTGGCCCACCCCTGCCCTTATGAACAAATGGGTTTAACAGTTTTTTTAATGATTGTTTTATTTAAAATTATTACCTATGATTCCTCAGGACAATGTTTTCGATTACTAATTCTACCTTGATGTTTCACTTTTGATTGCACATACATGTTCAGGGACTTATCCACCGAAACAAAAACCCTCCAAATCAGAGAACAATAATTCCCTACTTAATTAACTAAGGTCGTAGGATCTTGCCTTTTATGTTTATTAAAATTGCATTTGCTGAATTAAAAAACCATATAACTTTTTGTGGGCTTTACGGACTCAATTTAAAAGTCGAAAATATTAAATCATTAATTAAATAAATTTTTATCAATAATTTTAAAAATTATTATTATAAGGTTCAAAAAAGATATTTTTCAGCATGTAACTTATTAAACAGTAAATACAAGCAGATCTGACCGGCAAAACTTTGTAAGAGAAGATGAGTGCATTTTAAGTTGATATCGAAACTGCAACAATAATAAATATTTATTATAGAAAAATAACAAACATCATAAGATGAATCAATTAAAAACTGTTTTTTTTTTAATGAATATTATTGCAAATAATATCGAATGTAAAAAAGTAATCAACTTAAGAGTTTAATTTCTTTTTTTAAACCAATATTTTTGTTGTCCTTAATATTTTAGATTAAAATTGTCTTTTTTGTTCTAAATTTTTAAAAAAATAATATTAATTAGTTATAATTATTCTAATAATGTTTCCCGCCAGCATAAGACTTTAAAACTAACCTAAAATCCTTAAATATTATTGAAATAAAAACAAAAAAAATCAACCACCGACTCTCCATCCAAAAAAAAGTATTCTTAAAAGGAATATTTTTTTCATCACTATAATAAATTTTTGTCTCTAAAAAAATTTCTTATTATTATGTCAAATCCCTTTTTTTGTCAAATAACTTATTTGTTCTCAAATGTGTAATCTTTGAAGATAAAATTTTTTCTACCTCTAAAGAAAAAGCTGAACTACGTACCAAACAATTTGCTGCTATTTCTACCCATGATCTTTTTGTTAATTTTCCTTTACGAACAGGTGCCCCTATTCTTTATAAAATGTCCGATATCATTTTTAAAGTCAAAAAGATCAAGCGTATCCTTTCTTCTCTTAATTCAAAATAATCGTCTGGACTGGATGGCAGACCAGCAATAGTCTTTAAAAATGTGCTCCGAGGTTGCACCCATCGTAACTCGCCTCTTTCAAATCTCTTATTACATGGGCATGTAAGAGCTAGACAGCTGCACGTGTGCAACCTGTTTTCAAAAAAAAAGGATCTGAAACTCTTCCTTCGAACTATAGACCTATATCTTTTCTTTCAGTTCGTTGCAAGGTAATGAAAAAAATTAATTTCGAAATCTTAAAGTACTTGGAAAAGCACAAAACTTAACATGACAGACAGTATCGATTCCGTCACAAAAGATCCACAGCTGCTCTTCTTTCCTTTGTCTCACACAACACCCAGATCGTTGCTCTTGACATATCCAAGGCTTTCGATCAGGTGTGGCATGTTGGGGAACCCAACATGCCACACCTGATGGAACAACTTCAAACTTCCTTCCTATGGTTTTTCACCTAAGCTTTGTTCTTGGCTTTATAGATTCCTTTCGAATCGACGTATATTAGTTATTGTAGATGGCCACTCTCCCATCTTGTACCAAATTAATGCTGGGGTGCCCCAGGGCTCACTACTAGCACATTAACGATCTTCTCTCTTTCACAATCGATTTTATTTACAGTTTTGCTGACGATACTACCCACCACTCTAATATTTAATTTCTTAAGTCAGCCCATATAAGCCTGATTTGGAAAAGAAGCACAGGTCAATGCAGATATCTCTTTCACAAGACCTTAAACTAATCTTGGATT
The DNA here is from genome assembly GCA_019359885.1 of Listronotus oregonensis. Classification (NCBI taxonomy): domain Eukaryota; kingdom Metazoa; phylum Arthropoda; class Insecta; order Coleoptera; family Curculionidae; genus Listronotus; species Listronotus oregonensis. The sequence goes on from JAHBCN010000146.1 coordinate 185,655, forward strand.
GAAGCGCCAAAAATCTTGTTGGCGTTACTTTTAAGAATAACCATCAATGGCAAAAACGCATTACATCCATACCCTCAGCAGCTTCAAAGGGCTTGGATTCCTCTTTCAAGCCAGAAAGTACTTGTCTCCTTTTAATCTTTATACTCTTTAAGTATCCCAAATCAGACCATCTTTAGAATATTGTTTTCATGTCTGGGAAATTGCGTCTCCTACAACTTTTAGCAATCATAATTCTATTCGAAGAAGATCTGTTCGTCTTATTAATGATTTCACGATTACAGAAAAGTTTCCTTCTTTTGCCGATGCCACCGATGGACTGTCAAACATTTGTCGCTTTTTATAGGCATTTTCACAGCTTCTGCTCCTAAAAGCTGGCCAGTATAATTCCTTCTCTGGCAGTTCCCAACAGAGCAATACTTGTGCCACTTTTATGCACGCTTTTACTGTCCAACCTGAAAGACGCCGAACTTTCCACTTCCTTCTTTCCTTCATCCCTAGTGTGGCTAGACTACTACCTGCTAGCCACAGAAGTTCTTTCTTTTTTTCCAAATCTTTAAATATTTAAGTCCTGGGTGAATAAACTCCTTCTTACCACACTTAAGACACCCACGGTACGTTGGTACTTAGGCGTCAGCCTTCGTGGACTGTCCCAGGATAAAAAAATATGTACCAATTTATAATAATTTGTATTCTTAATAAATAAATAATCAACGTAAATAATACCCAAGAAATTGCTTTCATGTTCCAAATAATAACTGTGTTCCCAAAATAGTAACTAGGTCTTTTTCTCAACCCAATCGAAAATTTACAGATTATAGGTTTTCTTTAATGAGAATAAGAAAAATAAAAAATACGTCAGCTTAAAAGTATACAAAATTAGTATATGTTTATGCATTTTGTATTTTCGATACAGTTTTTTAAACGTGGATAAGAAAAAAAGCCCTAAAACAAAAATATATATTTTTTTACAAATTACGTGCCACTTTTATAAAAAAATGTAAGGATTCTTGATTATTAATTTGAATGAAGTGAGCACATTATCGTAAGTTAAAACAATATAATAATATATTTTAAAAAATAGTAAAACCATTAGAAAACAATATAAAATTGTTTTAAAAAGAATCAGCAAGGTAGATTTTAATTACAATAAAGAAAAAAACCTTAGAAATTCCAAAAACTGTATACCAACTATGGTTTATTATATTTAAAACCATAATTGCCTTTATTAATAATGTTTACCACACACCTTGATAAGATAAGAATTTTTTTTAGTAAATTCCAAACGCATTTTAAATGTACATAAAATAATAACTTGTTTACAATTTAACCACATGAGTGATTTTTAAACTAAGAAGTTACCAACAAGAACACAACAATTTTCATAAAAATTATTTGGCAGAACATAATAAAAGTAGATATAGTACTTGGCTAAAGAAAAGGAACATGTAACTTCTCAATATTGATTAAATGTATGTATATGGTAAGATTATACTTAGGTATCATAATTAAAGAACTAGAAAACGCAGACAAAATCTATATACAACCTATTTAAATAGGTATTTCTTTCTTACGTTGCACAATTACTTTTTCTTTAATAACATAATTAACTTGAGTAACATTTTTTTTAAAGTATGATTAGAAATTAAAAATAATTTAACAACGTTGCTTTTATACCTTTGGGATAGTCTGTCTCAAAGTATATCGTTATGGCTATTGACGGACCATACCCCAATAAACATTTAACGATTTTATTACCTATTCTCCCGTGCAATATAAAAACCTAGTAAGTCGACTTACTAGGAATTTAAGTTTACTACACCATTCGATTTATTTTAAGAAGACAAATCCGCCAATATTTTTAAACTTGAAAAATGTTAATAATTAAGGAAAGTAAGAAGACTTGCTACTTTAAGATTCTTACAATTAAATTAAAAAAATTAAAATTTACCAAGTGCAAACCTAGTATGTTATGTTTACCATACAAAAAACCTTTAAGTCTATAAACTATTTATTTTAATTTTAATTTACAATAAAAAAACCTAGTATGTCTAATGTTTATATAGGCAACAAAAAAAAGTAAAATAATTTACAAAAGTAAAACATAGTATGTCGACTTACTAATAAATGAAGGACCAATAGGGCTTCATTTCATAAGTCACGTGACGAAAATTATATCAAAAGTGCGCGTTTGGCTGAAATATCACTTCAGTAAAGTTAGTCTGTTCTCCTCTAGCTGTTGGAGCAAGTGCACGCACGAGTTTCGCCGTATTTTGTACCTACTAATAACAATTTATCATGGAGCGCGAAAAACAAGTTCTTTCTAGTTTAGTATCAAACCGTAGTCGTATAATGGTTCAAAAAGCGCAGGCAGGAGTTAAAAGGTAAGCATTTTTATTTAACTATAAGCCTACTACCTAATGTATAATTATAAAAGGTGTTACAAATTTAGGAAGTTACATACAATTACAAATTTACAATAAATAATTATAAAAAAGGTAGGAGATAATATCTTTCTAACCTAACCTAACCTAACCTAACCTTATATTATAAGGTTGGTTCAATTAGGGCAATTTTTTAAAATGTAATTTTTTTTAAAAAGAACGGAAACAAATTGTTTTTTTGCTACTAATATAATCTACTATTTTTTTGGTTTGGCGCAGTATTTTTTACCTTACACGTTACGTAAAACTTGTCCCTCTTTTTGCGGTAAAAACAACCCTCAACTTTTTTTTTTAAAAGGTATGCTTTGTGATACCTTGATAGAAAGGGAAATAAAAAATAACACGACCGAATTTCTTTTGATTTTGGTTTTTTTAAATACGGAAAAAAGTTAAAGGTGGTACACATACAAAAGTATCACATTTTAAAGAGAGATGAGTTTTGTGAGAAAATTGATACCTCTATCCAAATATAAAAAAAGCTTTTTTTATGCAAAGGTTGTTAAATGCTTAAATTACACTAATTAAAAATTACACTCTATATTGCACACGCCTATTCTTTACGTGAACTGTTTTTAGAAAAATGCCCCTTACTCCACCTACACCCGAAGATGACTCCGATCTGGATCCTGACTATGTGCCTGAAGAAAAAGAAAATAAAGTGCCAAATTTCTTTAACCTTAATAAATTGATTGATAAAAATTATGACGTGCCAATAATAGACAAGCTGCGCCAAAGCCATGAAGAAGGAAAATTATATCCCAAATTAGGTCCTTGGGAATATGGAAGCAGTCGTGGTTATACTATTAACGTAAAGTCTGTTGAGGCGTTCTTTAGTAAACCCGATAAACCCCAAATATGCGTCAGCCATCAAATAAGACCAAGTAAGTCTTTTAGCGCTAAATATTACACGAACGTACGTATTAATTCTATTTACATTGTAGATGCTACACAGCTTCACTCTATGATGGAAATCGACTTATTTAAGGATACAGACACAAACATTGAAAATGGAGAAGAAGAGATTAACAAAAAAGCTAGTGAGACGGAAAAACACATCACGAGCAATGATGACGCAAATGATGAGTCAGAAGCCTTTTTCCAATTAGAATGTGAACCAAAGAAATGTAAAGGAGCTAAAAAGAAAATTAAAAATAAATTGTTATCACCATGTAAGTCTACCTGTAGAAAAAAGTGCTCGGAAAGAATCTCCGAGGATAAGCGAGTAGCTACGTTTGAATATTTTAATAAGCTTGACTTTGGAGAAAGACGCCTATTTTTAGGAAAGTATCTTAAAAAAGAAAATGTTAAGTTTTACAGAAAAGAAGCGCAGTCCCACAAAGAATGTTCGGTTAAATATTTTCTGCCTTTTTCATCGGAAAGTCTAAATAAAGATTCAAGTATTGAATTTAATTCAAATCAGGTATGTAAGACAATGTTTTTACATACATTGGGGCACAAGACCGACTTTATAATAACCGAGTATCTTAAGAATATCGATGAACATTTTCAAGATGTTAATGATAAACGAGGACTAAAACGAGGAAAAGTAATGAAAGAAATATCGGAAGAAAATTACTCTTTAATTAAAACTCATATTAATTCCTATCACCCAGCAGTATCTCACTACAAATTATCTCACGCGCCTCTAAAAAGATACTTACCTTCAGATCTTACCATCTATCAGCTTTGGGATGATTACAAAAAAACCAATCGCAAAATTTCTTACGAAACATACAGAAAAGTTTTTCAGAAAGAAAATATTGGTTTTTCAAAACCATCACAAGATGAATGCCCTAGTTGTGGCATTTATACAGAACACATAAAAGAAACAAATAATACAGAATCAGAAACAGAAAATAATGAAACTAACGAAACCACTAACGACCATTGCCCCGAAACATGTGAAATTTGTCAAAAATATAAAAAGCATAAAGAAAGATATACTGCGGCTCGTAAATTATACGAACATGATGTAAATAATATGTGGGAAAATAACATAGATTTGTATGCAGTAGACATGCAAAAAATTCTTATCATTCCAAAGATGACCATTAAAAACTCATTTTTTGTGAGCAGATTGATATGCTTTAACGAAACCTTTGCAAATTTAAGAAAAAATGGCACTCATTTTTTCATGCTGTGGCATGAAGCAACAAAAGGTCGCACTGGACCGGACGTAGTTTCAACATTCTATAATGTTTTAAGACAACTCAGTGATGATAAAAAACATATTATATTTTGGGCAGATAACTGCGCTGCACAGAATAAAAATTGGACATTGTTTAGTTCATGTGTCATATTTGTAAATGAAGATTGGGGACCTGAAACAATAACATTTAGGTTCTTCGAGTCTGGGCATTCGTTTATGAAAGCTGATGCACTACACGGGGCGATCGGCAAAAAATGGAACAAAGCCAAAGAAGTTCTTACTTTTGAAGACCTTCTTCAATTAATTAAGTCCTCTTGTAAGAATTCTAAGGTAATTGAACTTCATGCATCAGACTTTCTAAGTTTTGAAAACGGTTGTCAAGCTAGAAAGCAAAATCAAAATAATATACCCTTATTAGCTGATATAAAAGAATGCCAATTTAGAAAGGGATCTAGGTCTTTATTTTTTAAGTCTGAATTTGCTGAAACGGACTTCAAGGAAGTAAAATTTTTAAAACCTAAGTTTAAACACAATACCTTACCATTGGCTGGACCTTTATCCACTCGCTAGGGTATAAATTTGGAAAAGAAGGAAAAATAATTAAAGAATTGATAAATCACATGCCGCCCAAGAAACAATTTTTTTGGAAGCAACTTCCGGTGTCAGACGTTGCAAGTGACCTTGGAAAATCGGTAGATGAAGATCCGTAAGTTCATTATGTATTTTACGTTTTATTTCACTAATTTAAGAACCATACTTTTAATTTGTAACTCAGTAAGTCGTCTTACTTGTTTTTTAAATTGAAAATAAAAATATACTAGGTTTTTAATTTGTAAATACTTAATACATTTAACAAAATAACTGTTTTAGTATGTTCTTCAAACGCTTTTTTTCACAAGTTTTACAAAATATTGACTCTTTGGGTATATTTTTGTGTAGCTTTAGGACTTCCTTACTTTGTGTCTTAAGTTTCAGCTTCACAAGTTAAATAATAAAGAAGTTGTGCAATTTTTTGTAAAAAAAAAAAGTTTTTATTGATTTCCCAAAACTCATCCTTTCTGACATACTAGGTTTTTTAATTGCACGGCAGTATTGTTATTGGGTAAACCCATTTGTTCATAAGGGCAGGGGTGGGCCATATAAATATTTTGGCTAATACCTTAGTGGCAGTGTTGAATAACCGTTTTTACTGTGCGTTTCGAAAAAGTTGTTTTACGAGAAATAACTATGTCGCGTCGAAATCATTTGTCATTCGATGCAAAACAGGTTGGGAAAAATGTGTATGAGACTTTAATCAGTAGAGGTCTAATTAAACAAGAAGCTTTAAAAGAAACCTGTCCACTTACAAAAACTCCAATATCATCGATAAGTGATATTATTATTAATGAAGAATTGAACAAAAGAAAAAAAACGTAGTGATTTTCAATCTCACCGTATAGACAATAGTGATCAGGACCTAACAAGAATATATTGTCTTTATGAAAGCGGAGTTATTCTAAATGGGATTTAAATACCGCAAAATAGACAAAAGACAAGTAGTAATGGAATCGCACAGATTACGCACTTGGAAATTTAATTACCTTCAAAAAATTAAAAGATATAGGTTAGAAAACAGATCCATAATTTACCTCGATAAAACATGGTTCGATACACACGACACAGTATCAAAAGGATGGGTTGATTCCAGTCAAAACTGTCAGACGAAAGCACCTTTAAATAAAGGAAAACGCATTACCATAATACACGCTGGTTCAGAAGACGGATTTGTCCCAAACTGCTTGCTGTTGTCTGCAAAGAAACGTGTGTAGAACTTTTTGAAAACTGGTTTGAAAATTATCTTTTAAACAAAGCACCAGCTTCATCAAGTTTAAAAACTTAAATCCAGGAATATTTGTTAGAAAATGATATTTATTTTGAATTCAGTTACAAAAAACGCAACTTTTGAAAGTCCTAAATTCATATGCAATTAAAAAACAATATGTATGTGATAATTGGGCTAAACAGGTTGGGCATACTGTCTTACGGCTTCCTCCGTATCACTGTATGTTTAAGCCCATAGAGCATTTGTGGAACCAAGTAAAATCAAAGAGTAGAGCAAAAAATTTTACACCTACTTTAAGTGCCAGTGTTATGATTTTGATAAAAATTGTAATTACTAACATACCAGTTGAGAGCTGGAAAAATTCATTACAGCACATTATAAAAATTGAGGACTCTTACATTTCTATCCAAAACAACATAAATCCTATTGTAATTAATCTCAATGATAACTCTGATAGTGAAACAGAATTAGATTTAGATATTCAGATTAAAAATGTAATTATGTGTAGATAATGCAGTTATAAATTTATTAAAACTTTGCATATATTTAATTTCTTAATGTAATTTTAAGATTATACGTACCTAAATAAACAATAAATTATAAATCTTTATATTATTAAAGTCCGTCCCTAATGTTCTGTCCTTTAATACCTACCGATCCGCAGTTTTATTGCTGTCGGCAGGTATAATCCATAAATCAAGGCAAGAGCTAACACGGTATACTTTGAGACAGACCATACAATAATGGTCTTACGCAACAAAAATACATCTGATTAACCTTCAGGAACATTTTTTGTAGAATATGTTAACAGCTTGTAACCAAGCTAAAGCAAATTAACAGCAACATTTTTTTTTAAATTTAAAAGGCTAACTTATTTACCTGATGTCTGTACCAGCTGATAAGATAATAAAAACAATAATTTTTTCCAATCTAAAGATATTTTTTATAAGTAGGGTCTTATAAAGTCATATTAAATACCAACAAAAAAGAATATTAATAGTTATCTTTCATTGCGATTTTTTGAAATTTTACTTGGGCTGATTTACATACATGTAAAATATACACCCAATAAAGTCGTCTGACTATACTGTAATCATGTTTATGTATGTAATAAGCGACGCGAAAAAACATTTTCATGTATAAATTATCTTTGACATAGATACACGTCAACATATGTATGTGTGTTCAGTGCAGGTAAATAAAATACAGAGATAGATTTTGATGGTCATTCAAACTGATGTTTCATTTGTAGATTTGGAATATATATTATGTATATACTCGTATAAATAAATATTTAATTTTTGTTGTTTTAGCAGCCTAATAGGTGCTAATCTACAGACAAATTTAAAATTTGCTTCAAATTAGTAACTTCCATGTTTCTCCCTCGACAAAATTATAAAAAGGGCTAAACTTTAAAGATCTATTTAGTCTAGGATGAATCGGCGCACGAGTACCGAAAACTATTTCACCTCAATTTTTTTATACGATCCTCTTTAAATTCCCCTACTGTTTAAACCGAAATTGTTTAAACAATTGCAAGGAATTGTTATTTTATAACCGAACATTTTTTTTCATATTCTTTATTGAAATACAAATAAAAAAGGCTCCATGATTTTTTAAGATGTCATGTTATCAAATAAAATTCAACGAATAGGTAATAAATTTAATATTTGCGCTATCTTTAAAACACAAAACACCATTAGATCCAAAGTTACAAAAACAAAACCATACAATATAAAAGAAAACACAAAAAATGTCATTTATAAGATCCCTTGTGAATGTAATAAATTTTATATAGGTGAAACTCCAGACCATTAGCCAAACGCATAAAAGAACATAGAACATATATTAGAAACACAGAATTCCACAAATCAAAAATTTGTTAACACGCATTTGGTAATAACCACATAATAAACTGGAATTCTTCTAGCATGTTAGCAAAGGAAACTTGTTCAAAAAAAACGTAAAATAAAGGAAAGTGCATTTATTTTATTAAATAAAGACAGATGTGTAACATCAATATCTGTTAATTTAAATAATACATGCGATTAGTATTTAGGTTTTTTTGAATACAATACATACACCAGTCCAATAACATAGTGTCACTTATGACAATATGTTATTGTTATATGTTCATTAAAAGTAAAATATCTTTCCTAAGTTTTTAAACAAAATTTTTTTTAAAATTTAGTTTAATTTTTTGTTTTAATTTCTGCCTTGACAACGGTGGCCAACTTGCCACCGAAACGTAGACTAACATTTGTGATTTTTTGGATTTTTCGGGGGGTTTTCTTCTTTTTTGTTGCAGGCGATCTGCAAGTTCATATGGGTCAATAGGGCTGGACAGGGTCAGCCCGTATACCCCGGGACCCGGACCAAGAGGGTCCCATTTTCCAAAAAGTAGAAAAGCGAGATAACCCAAATAAAACAAACTGAATCATCAGTAGGGTAATTTAAAGAGGATTGTTTAAAAAAAATTGAGGTGGAATAGTTTTTCATACTCATGCGCCGATTTCTCCTAGACTAATTCTCAAAAAGCCAAAAATTGTATAAAGTTCAATATTTACTTGATATGACAGTTTATCGGTCCAAAAGGCTTCGAAATGAAATTTAGTAAAATTTGATACGTCTTGAAGACCTTTAGCTAAAAGCCAAAATACCAAAAAACTACTTGCTTTTACTTTAAATAGTTTAGGGAATCGTAAAATTAAACATCCTAGCTTGACTATGTAAGTAAAAATCTTTGCTTACTTATTATTCTTATGTCTTTAAATGTAGTTTCCTGATTGCCTTATTTTAGTGTTATTTTTTATTATTTTTCGAAACAAATTTACTAGTCTAGTCTAGACTAGCTGTTGTATTTATTTCATAAGTTAGTCTAAGTAATATACATATTTGTTGAGTTACATTGAACCCAGAAATTGTACAAAAGAAAACGACATTCCAAAATACTCTTTTAATAATGCAGGGTAAATGAGAGTAGATTTTAGTTGAAATACTTAATAACCTATTTTTACTACTAAAAAAAAATAAAAAACTTACTTGTTAGCCCAGGTTCCTCCTCCGAAAACGTTAAGAATCCCTTGCTCATATCACTGGTCCTTGGGGCAAAAATCTTATTTGTGGCAGTATGGGGGCGAGCCACAAGCTCCGGCTCTTTAAGAGGTTCTCTTGATATTAACTTTGCTGTCACCGAGATTGGTCTCGGTCTTGCCGGAGGTACTGGAGTCTTGACTGGAGATGGAGGATTCGAGTTCTCGACCACTTGATTACAGTTATCATCCACTAACTCGATATGTATTTCGGGTGGAATTACTTTCGTAACTATCGCGAGTTTTACAGGTTCCGGAGAAGCGGCCTCGGGTTTTACAGAGGCCAGCTGATGTGCCGCGTATATTTCATCTTTGCATTCGACACCACTGAAAAATTTCTGTTGATGGACACTGACTTTTAAGGTTTCCGAAAATTCGAAAACCCGCGCGCGATTGCTTTGAATTTTGGCACTCCTGCTCAACAAGTGTTGCAGATAATTTTTTTGGAAGAAATTCAAAAAGCAAATTATTTATTACTGGAAATAAAGGGTGAAAATGACACAACTTTGCGTGATAATATCAAATTAACCGATAAGGATCGAACCTAACACGGAAAATATCGTATTTTTTACCGGTATAAGTTGATCGGACTGCGTTTATCGATATCGCAGTAGTGGAGTTTCTTACTGGGGACCCGGCTTGTGATCGCGATGAGTCTTTGCGTTGTCTCGCGTGTTTTCTCCCACTACGCGACATTGGGGAGCTTGTAATAATGCTCGACAGTGTTGTCAGTTTAAGTGTTTAAATATCTCTAATTTTAAAGTATACAATTTTTAAAATTATTTTAACGTTATATTAGCTAGGATTTTCATGTATTTATTCAATTATTATTTTGAACTAGAGTTATTTAAGTAAAAATAAAAATGTAAAAATTATCAATATACTTAATGATGATATTCCCACTTACTTAAACGATCCTTAAAACAGTGTTTTATTTTAAAAAATTCGGGTCCGATGTCATTTAGCTCTATTCGATTTGAAAAAAATAAATATTACAGATAAAAAAACACATTTTGTTTAGTAGATTTCAAAAAGAAAAAATCCCAAAAAAAAAGGAATTTTTGCAGAAAAGAATGAAATTAAAAGTAGAAAAACACTATGTTTTTAGGTTAAGTAAAAGGCCAGAATTTGCAACGTTGTTAAATCCAATAAAAATACACAAATTACAAAAAAAAACTTTTTAAATAAGGTAATTATCTGAAAGTGAGGTCCACCCTATTTTTGCATATAAAAAATCAAAAAATTAAGATATCAGCTTTTTTTATTTTGTTCGACGGCGCATTTATGATAAAAAAATTACAATTTAATGAGGAAAACCTAACGACCACTAACCAAAAACTAACCGGAACTAGGTAATAGTTTTGAAGTTATTGTTTGTTAGTTCTGGTTAGTTTTTTCTATAAAAAAACTTAATTTCTGGTAAATGGGAAAACACAACCTTCAATAATAACAAATTATTAGAAAACATCTGGCAAAATTGCTTATTTAAGGAGAAAATAGTAAACAAAACGCATCGTATCAGCTCTTTTTGTAGGTATTATTTCTCACTTTTTTCATGTTAGTCCGCCATTTTACTTTAGTATATTTTTTATAGGAAATAAATAAATTATTTTATTTTGCGTTAATGTGAGTGAAAATTTTTTTCAGACAGTATGTGTTTTATTATGGTGTAACAAATAAGTGAAAAAAAAATATATCAAAATATTGCTGTTTAAAAATGGAGCTAAAGTTCACCGAAGCCAAAAAATTCTATTTACTTGTTAAATTAACCGTGTGTTTTAAATTCGATTAATACAAAATACGATTTAAAACTACCTAAAGAAATTACTTCTAGTCGAATATACAGGGTGATTCATGAGGAAATGTCAATACTTCAGGTACGTAGTCAGGGTCCAAAAATAAACCTAAAAGTATATACAAATATGGGTATGCAAGGCCTTCGTTTCCGAAATACAGGGTGTTAAAGTTTTTATTTAATTTTTCTATTTTTTAAATAAAATCTATAATAATGTTAATATTGGGGTAAAAATTGGTATCCGGGGTTTTTTGGTATGACGAATTCGAATCTAATCTTAATACGGCTCTTACTTGTAGGGGGTGCCACCTACACGACTTTTTACTATTTTGAACAATTACAATTTTTTGGTACGGCACTGTATTACATTTTTAAGTAAATTAAATAACAGTTTGGTCATTTTTACGTTAAAAACGTATACCTGTTAAAAGTCGATATAAGCACTGTTTTAAAGTCGATTATAACAAAGTTTTAAACGAATAATTTAATAAGGATTAAATTATGTTCAGCAAAACATAAAAAAAAAAAATAAAACTTTAACACCCTGTATATGGAAACGAAGGCTTACGTACCCATATTTGTATAGACTTTTATGCTTATTTTGACCTGAGTATTCTGAAGTATTGACATTCCCAGATCACCCTGTATTGAAGATAACACGATCCAAAAATTATGTGTGTGTGTCGGACTAAGATTTTCTGGCGTATTTTTTTCTGCTGAAAACGAATTTGAAGTCAAAATTGGGGGTCAAACAGCAACAAATCGAAAAAAATCCAAAAAACCTATACGGTACATTTACCGGCAGAAACCTGCTACCACGGAATGTTTGGACGACGACTATAAAATCTATAAGACATACAAAAAATTTCAGAAAAACAAAAATATAGCCTTTTAAATTGTCTATACAAAAAGTTATATAAACATAGTTGATAAGATAAATAATAAAGGAGATATTAACGAAAATCTAATTTTGATAAAAATTATTCAGTCCAAAATGTGATTTTTTTTTATTATTATTTATATTATTCATTTAAATCCCAAATCACTCAAAATTATAAAAAAACCAAAAGTATAAAAAAAACTAGTTTTTAAATTTTTTCCAGGGGTATACCTTGAAAAAATCCTGAAAATTCGGTTTTTTGATTATAACTCGAAAAATATTGCATTTAGACAAAAGATTATACAACTTTAAATCTTAGTCCGACACTCAGCACACACCACTTTTTTTGTGTAATGTTTAATTTTATAAATGTGAAAAAAGTAATGCTATTAATTAAGCCGACTTTTAAAAAAATTTGGTCATTTTTTACTTACCGCGTCCACCGCCGATTTTATTTAAATTTGGTATATGGGAATTTTTGGGTCACGAATCTGAAATCGGATTTTTTTTTCCAGAAACGTCAACTTTAAGTTATTTATGTTGCTCCAGGTTAACATAACCATGAAATTGCACAAAATTTCCTAAATTTCCTTCTTGGACACTGGGCTGCATAGATAGCGTTTGTGTATGATTTTGGTACAATAGTTAAAATAATCTCTACTAAGAGATTTTCTAGTGTAATTTGAAATTATTTTAAGATAGTGAATGCGCGAGAAAGATACGTAAAAGATCCGCGAGAAAAGTAACGGATACAGATACGGGTCTTTCTTCTCCCTCGGATATCCGCGGATACGGATAACCGGAACATCACTACTTAAGACAGATTTTACAAGTGGTGATAAACACAAACAACATAAGCGTGGTTAATATAGACCCAATTTTTTTACAATTTAAATTTAAAAAGTGTTCGGTTGTTTCGCGGGTCGTATTTGTCCCAACATAATTATTTAAAAATCACAAAATAATTCCGTTTGATTTTTTAATTTAAAAATATTTTTGTAGGTTTTTAATAAAAAATAATTATTAAAGAAACGTCACAAGAAATTATTTCTTTAAAATATTAACGGCCGAGTGATGGTCGCGTTGTTAAACTTAGCAATGGACTTAGCAATTGTTAAAAGTTAACAACGGTTTAGAATGTTTAACAAAACGTCATTGTCAGTGTTATTCCATAATTTTAGTAGGCAACCTGTCAAAATCTGATATTTTGTTAAACATTCTAAACCATTGTTAACTTAGCAATTGTTAAAAGTTAACAACAGTTTAGAATGTTTAACAAAATGTCAGATTTTGACAGGTTGCCTACTAAAATCATTGAATAACACGGACAATGACGTTTGTTAAACATTCTAAACCGTTGTTAACTTTTAACAATTGCTAAGTCCATTGCTAAATTTAACGACGCGATCATTACTCGGCCGTAAGTGTTTTATCAAAAATATTCCACTTCAGGTGTAATCAGTTTTAAAAAGAAGAAATTTGTTTTTGCTGTTCTAAGGTTAGGTCAAAATAAGTTTCCGAAAAAAAGGTCTTTAGATTTGCGACCCGTGCCTCAAAAACCCTGGATACCAAATTTTAATAAAATCGGCGATAAACCAGACAAGTACAAAATTACCAAACTTTTTTTGCACAGATTTTTTAGAAAACTTAGTTTAAATAAAATTTGGTGCCTAAAGAATCAATGCTGATGGCTGTGTTATACTAAATACAGAGATTGTAAGAAAAATACTTTGCAGAGTTACATAAATCTTTTTAATCCTTTTGATATTCCACCAATTTCATGACATCGAATTTTTTAAAAAGTATTGCCCATTTAATATGGAAAATATATGTCATCCGAGACAGAAATGACCAAAGCGTAGATATAAACACCAATAGAAACGATTTAACTAAACAAATGGCAAGTATAAACTTTGAGAAAATATTAATTTACATTATGTATTAAAAACGACCCAAGTTTTTTTATTGGCGTCATCTGATAAAAGTATAAATTATTAGAAAACACCTTTTAATACCGTTTTGCCTTTAAAGAAATATAAAACTATTCCTTATCTATTATGCAGTTTACTTTTTATCACTAACAATGCGGATGTTCTAATTAGAATGTCGTATGATATATGTATATGCATACATGTACAGTTGTCGGTAGGAATACAAGTAGTAAGGAAATGGAATACACCGGTTACAAAGGCAACGATATTACAATAGGAAATATCGATGCATATTAATTACTCGAAAGTAAGGTAGAATTCGAAACAGATACAACCAAAGCAAAATTAAATTATGAGCAATGCAAAAAATGATAAAAATGTTTACTTGTCACCAATTTAACTTATCTTACTGTTAATTAATTATTTACTTATCATATATCATGGTATATTTTAAAGCAGCGTTTCAAAGTAAAAAAGAAATAGAATAGTCGTTTTCAAGAACTCCCATATATAAAAGAAATAAGCTTTTAAGTAACTTTCTGTAAATAAAGTATAACCAAAAACTTTTAATTTTCTAATAAACGACCAACTTGTTGCTTCTACCATTGCATATCTTATAAAATTAATAAAACAGGATCAAGTTTAACGTTTTTTTAAAATCATTTATTATCAATCATTTGCCTATTTCCTCACCGTTAAAAAATAATATGAGTTTTTAATTCCAGACTCTAAAAATGACCTACAACTAAATATACTCGAATTTTTCCTTTTATCCCCATATTAAACTCCCCTCTTACGATCCCTATAGGTTCGGAAAAAAGTCATAAATTAGGTTATTTTGATTGTAGAAAGAAAAGAAGATTATTTCATAGAGACTGGCTGATTCAAATTTTCTACTTAGGAGCCACTTTTACAAAAACCAAAGTCTTCAAAGACTAGGGACCGGATTCACCGCTAAGGAAAAAAAAATATGTTTTCTTTTTAACGAAAATATTAAATTTTGGATAATTGGTATCCGGATAAAGTGATTTTTAGAAGAGAAAAAGTAAGAGAGAATTAAAGAATTCAGCATCTAAAGATTCGAAACTTTTAGATACTTTAGGTTACTCGCCAGACACGTAACAAGGGATCGCTTTAGTCCTAGTCCTACCAGAGTATAGACCTGATCGATAAGGTCTATAAGTGTAAAAAAATCTTTTCCCTGGGACTCGGACCAAAGCAGCCCCTTGTTGCATGTTTAGCAAGTAACCCAAAACCCAAAAAATATTCCATAAAAAATGAATCCATCCCATGTAAATTTTGATACATTGAAATATTGGCTCCCCTATTGAATTTACAACAAAACTGTATTAGACTATTTTGAAGACGTTGATAAGATTAGCTCACATTCTAAATTTCTTTTTTTTCTGATAAGGCAATTAAAAGTTAATTAAGAAAAACTATTTGTAAAATCGTTGCATACCTGCTACATACCTTAATGAATCCACCAGTAATAAATAAAATGTCTTGTCAACTTTTTAATTGACATTTTACTTTGTATTAGTTATTTCAAAATGTTTTACAGTATTGAAGGGAAAATAACAATGATTAAATGATATTACATGAAAAATAGTTATCGAAGAGTATCCGACATGTTCTCTTCTTTTTTTCCTGACAGACAGACATTCCAAGTAAGACAACAGTTCAAAATATCGTTCATAAGTTTGAGAGAAAAGGTACTGGTATTAATAGCGAAATAATAATGTACTCGATGGAAAAGCTGAAGAAAATAATGCCGATTTAGATGTTTTACTTCATGTAGAAGAAAATAAAGGAATTAGCACCAGGCTTCTTGGCACACTTGTAGGAAAGGATCACAGCACAGTACTACGCAAATTAAGGAAATATAAATATCATCCGTACAAATATCAAAGACATCAGGAATTAAGGGAAGGCGATAAGATCCGAAAAGCAAATTTTTGTTTTGAAGTTATGGAAATGGCGAATAACGATAGGGACTTCTTACGCAATATTTGTTTTAGTGACAAATGCACCTTCATATTAAACAATAAACCAAACGTTCAAAAAATCAGATACTGGAGCAAAAAAATGAACACAGATTTGTATCTACAAGGACTCAATACCCTCAAAAGGTAAACGTTTGCGCTGGTATATTTGGACATTGGATTATTGGACCTTTTTTCTTGAATCACAATTTGGGAACAGAAACTTTTTTAGAACAATTACAAAATCAAGTGGGGCCGGCATTGGAAGAAGTCGCACCTGACAATCAAGACATTTGGTTTCAAATGGATGGTTGTACTGCACACAATTCACGAGAAGTAAGGGAATTTGTTCAAAATGTTTTCAATGGACTCACTATAGGACCAAATTACACCATAAATTGGCCAGCTAGGTCTTCTTCTTTCTTTGGGGTCATATCAAAAATGATATTTATACAAATTTGAGTTATCAAAATTTAGAAGAATTAAAAGTTTCAATTTCAACGACTTGCGATCGACTATCGGCATTTCAACTTCATAATGTAAGAACTGAATTTTATAACCGTTTAGGATATTGCTTAGCAGTAAACGGAGGACTGTTTGAGCATCTAATTAAAAAACATTAGCTTTTAGTTTAAATGTGTTGTGTTAAAATGTATTTTTAGACAGTTTTTAAGTGTGTTTTTCACCTTCCTATAAAATTGTTCAATTATGTAAAAATCTCATTATGTAGTTCAATGTAATTACTTGTATTTATTAAATGATTACAACCATTATTTCCTCTTCAATACTGTAAAATATGTTGAAATAACTAATACAAAGTAAAACGTAAATTAAAAAGTTGACAAGACATTTTATTTATTACTGGTGGATTCATTATGGTATGTAGCAGGTATGCAACGATTTTACAAATAGTTTTTCTTAAATAACTTTTAACTGGCTTATCAGAAAAAAACGAAATTTAGTATGTGAGCTAATTTTACCAACGTCTTCAAAATAGTCTAATACAATTTTGTTGTAAATTCAATAGGGGAACCAATATTTCAATGTATCAAAATTTACATGGGATTTTCTATGGCCAGTCTGGAGAAGCACCACCCGGTAGAACATATCTATAATACTAATACTGTTTTATATATTTTTTATTATAGTTATAAACATACTTGTTCAGAACTGTTGTTAATTTTAAAATAACTTGGCAACACAGTATCTGTTATTCGTAGTCGAGTAGACCCTCACATTGCTTGATTGATAACGAATGTACAATAATAAAACGCTCATGACGGCTCCCCACGTGACTTCGTGCATATTGTTAGTAAGACCACGCAACACGCTAATTCTGCACCTATCCTGCTACAGATGTGATATACAGCATCTTGAGGCACGTGATTAAAAATAGGCGGCTTCGTGCTTTTAAGTAATATTAATATGTGTAAGTTAATTTTAAATAGAAAAAAAAATCATGATTTATTATCAGGAGTATATTGAGTGAGATAATAGGTTTTGTTTACTATTATGCTAAGTGAATTTACACTATTTCGTTCGTATTTTTAAATTTAAATTTGTAAGTTTCCGTAGACGCTTTTAGGCTATTGACACTATGGCGTTTAATAAGAAACAAATTCTTAAAAGCAATTTCATATTTATTCATGAAATGGTTTTTGGCTGCCTATATATAAAAAATAAATTACAAAATGGTATTAAATTTCGGCCTGCGTTTTTGAAAACGTGGTAGTCATTATTTTAAAAATTCTAATTATCTCGAAATCTATGCAATTTAAGCAAAAATGAAGAGATGAAGGTACCAAAGCTGTAAAATAAGTCTGTACAGTTTTCATTTGTGGCGCAATTCTTAGGTCCCGCTAAAAATGGCCCCTCCAAAGTCCCAAAAATAAGTTTTCCGCAAATATCTGGCAAAATATGCGAATGAGAGAATTTTTGTTCGGACAAAAAATGAAGATCGCATTGAAATCTACAAAAATGGTCCTTACCGTTTTTTCGCAACACCAATATTTTTTTGCAAAAACGGCCGTCGAGAAATCCATAACATACAGATATTCTTGAACTCTAGAAACGGCTAAAAAATGCAGATGGGTAAAACAATTTTTTATCAAAACGCAAGAAAGATGGTGAAGGAAATTTTCTGGGATTATTGAACACTTGCTAGGGTCTCATTATATAAAAAAATGTTAATAACAAACAATTTTTTCAAAAAATTTCAATAAATTAATGAAATACTCTCAAAATATTGTGAAAAAAAAACTTTGACCGCTTTTTTTAAATTCTAGAAAAATCAGAATGGACCCAAACTTATAGGCAATGATAGGTACGGGTTTTTCCATTCCGATGACCTTTAAATAACTAAAAAATGTACATTATTGCCCGAGTAGTGGATCAATTCGTCCGCCCGCTTATAAGTGAATCCATGAAGATTGGCATTCTAGCGGTAACGCGGCAGCTGACATGAGGGGAGTTTTGGGTCCCGTTATCTCGAAAACTATCGATTTTTCGAAAAAAAATATAAGGGCCATTTTTGTAGAACAAGGCGATCCTCATTTTTTGTCTAAACAAAAATTCTCCAATTCGCATATTTTGGCAGATATTAGCGGTAAACCAATTTTCACCTTGAGGGGCCATTTTTCGCCTATTAATGTTCATAAACTTTTTTTCATTCGAAAGCATCCCCGAAGACCAAAGAATTGCGCCACAAGAAAAAACTGTACAAATTTATTTACAGCTTTGTCCCTTCATTTACTGGACTAAGAGTTTTTTTGTAGAGTATGAAATTTTCTATTAAAATAATACCTTCTAAGGGTAAGAAAAGCAAAATAAATGCAAAAAAGGGATTTCAAAAAAATCACATTATTTTAAAGATTTTTTCCACAACTTGTTTTCTGAGGTAAGATAAGTATAGGCATTGCTCCACAAAAAAGAAAACTGACGCGACTTTTAAAACTAGCATTGCTAAAAGGATTTTATTAAAATAGATTTTTTGAATTTTACAATTTTTTAATAGTTTTTGCGATATTTCTTTTATATCGTATTATTTTTATTTATATAAATATTTTTTCCGAAATAAAAAAGTTGTTTTATAACGTTATTTTATTAATAAAGTATAGTTTATTAATAAGCATTTTTAAGTACAACAATATACATTATTAATTTCACTTGAATGGTTGGAAGTCTACGAAAAATGTTTAATGCTTATTTTTACTAACTAACCAACGAGATAGCCCTGAGATGTTTAAAAGGCTGTCCAGCAAACTGTGGGTGCAGGAAATGTGTCATTAAATGTTTAATAATTTGTTTTTTGGGATGGATGCCCCCACATCGCTTTTTCGAATTTGTTTAATATTACTCCTTTAATTTCCTTATAGTCAATAGCCTATAATTTCGTTATGTTTGTTCATAAGAGTAAACAAAATTTTGATAAAATCTCTTTCCTCATATTTTTCTACTGTAAACCGTAGAACAACTATTTTTTCATGTAACCCACTCAGTTGGGTATAGTTAAAAATGTACCCATAAAGTATCCTTTTATACTCGTAGGATGCGACCCCAACCTGATGCAGTTATGATTAGCAATCGATTTCACCAGTCGTCTATTTACCCTCCAAGGGATGCCTACGATACAGCCGCAACCGAAAACACTCAGCTTAAATTTGATTTATTGCCTTAAGGTCCAATCGTGAAATAAACCTGGTTACAAACATAAATTCTACTGTATTTCATCGATTAGGGATAGAAAAAAATAAAATGACGAGACATGGAATCGGTTGCAGCATGGCGGTCGGTCTGCCTCGGCGAGTCATTTTATAGTAACGGTAAGAAAGCCGTATTATTGCGATCAATTATGTAATCCAATCAAGTAACGTCACTCGGAGGTGTACAGGGTTATCCAGTGACGACTAAGCTTTTCTGGTATTAAAAAAATGTACAATCCCCTAGAAAGTAAAAAAATACTAATAGACAACGGTCCCGTCCCTAAATTTTAAAATGAAAATACTCCTCTGAAATTTTGTGAGTGGAGTCATTTTGGCGTAACTTACTAACTTTTTTTATCTTCGAAAATTCGGAGGAATGTCGCGTTTTTAATGCGGCATGCGACAAATATATATGACGTAGGCCAGTATAACCATAACATTTTACTATTATTTATCTGGCACACGTGCAAAAAACAGCCGGTTATATATTAATTACATAAAACTAGTATTTTGACATCTTTAGGGTGTAGATCTCGCCAAATGCCCCAATATTTTTGTAGGTATATTTTCCCATGTTTGCATTATAAAATCTTATAAGTCAAAGTAAAAAAGGGGTTATGCCACACCAAAAACGCCACAATTTTCAAAGATAAAATTTTGTTTTAAAATTTAAACCCGAGACCGATACCTATTAGGAAATGATTCGACTTAAAACAAAAAAATTACGATTTTTCTAATGAAGATACCTTATTTATTAGTTCTTTTTTGTAAGCGTCTCATTTTTTTTTTTGAAACGTTTTAATAAAAATATTTGGTATTCATATTTAGTAGCAGCGGAGTTAATGTAATTTATATAAACACATTGCCATTTAAATAAATAAATAGAAAAATGTACAGATTTATAACAGTTTTACACTATAGTCCAGTAACTGAAGACCTGAAAGTACCCAAAGCTGTAAATAAATCTGTGCCGTTTTCATTTGTTGCGCAATTCTTCGGTCTTCACAGATGCTTTCAAGCGAGAAAAAGTTTATCACGATTCCGACATGGAAACCTCCTGAAAATGGACCCCAAAGTCCCAAAAATGAGTTTCCCGCAAATATCTGCCAAAATATGCAAATTAGAGAATTTTTCTTTTGACAAAAAATGAAGATCCCCTCGAAATCTACAAAAATTGTCCTCATTTTTTTTGCAACGCCAATATTTTTCGCAAAAACGGCCGTCGAAAAATCAAACATACAGATTTTCTGGAACTCCTGAAACGGCTAAAAAATGCAGATGGGCAAAACAATTTTTTATCAAAACGCAAGAAAGATGGCGAAGAAAATTTTCCAGGATTATTAAACACTTGCTAAGGTCTCATTATAAAAAATAAATGTTAATAACAAACCATTTTTTCAAAAAATATCATTAAATTAATGAGATAATCTTAAATATTGTGAAAAAAACTTTAACCGATTTTTTTAAAATTCTAGAAAAATCAGAATGGACCCAAACTCATATGCAATGGGTTTTCCCATTCCGATAAACTTTGAATGATTAAAAAATGTACATTATTGGCCGAGTAATGAAACAATTCGTCCGACCGGTTATAAGTGAATCATCCATGAAGATAGCGGCATTCTAGCGGTAGAGAGGCAGATGAAATGAGGGGAATTTTGGGTCCCGTTTTCTCGAAAACTATCGATTTTTCCAAAAAAATTATAAGGATTTTTTACAAGTCGATCTTCATTTTTTGCTCAAACAAAAATTCTCCAATTCGCATATTTTGGCAGATATTACGGGAAACCCATTTTTCGGGCCTTGAGGGACCATTTTCAGCCCTTTCCCACCTGTTAATGTTGATCAACTCTTTTTTTTTCTCGAAAGCATCCCCGAAGATCTAAGAATTGCGCGACGAGGAAAAACTGTACAGATTTATTTACAGCTTTGTCCCTTTATTAACTGGTCCACTAGGAATTATTGACCATTTACCCTTTATAAAAATACCCCCAATATTTACTAAAAAAACTTTTGTAAATTATCTTTTCAAATTTGCTTAAATTTCAATTTTAAACTACTGCCAAAATAGTTAGATAAATACCGATGTTGACATTTATCCATTTAAAATACAATTAAATTCGGTATTACAAAAGACAACTTAAATAATAAAATATATTCTTGGGATATTTTATATTCAGCAAAGCAATACAAAGTCCGTTTCAATTTACTTGAATTTGGTTAAAAGGAATAAACAATAAAAGAAAAATACTTTAAGCAATGGTACCGGGTGAAATTAGGTTAAGTGCTTCCCACTTTCTGCATTAAAAGCATTGGATCATACTTTAAAAAAAATAAATTCTTATTTTGTTATAGAATCTGCAAGCCGTACAATATTATTCTTCATATTCCAGAAGATAATACCTATTTGTTTTTTTTTCGAAAAACTTCCCTGAAATATTCAAATGTTCCAATTTTTTTGTTTAAATTTAAAAAATTCATATGCGCGGCTTGGTCTTTACACAAATTATTTAAATTCTTTGAAAATAATAAACTGGAAGTACGCCAAAGCTGAATGAAGTAAACTCATTTACAATTCTATTGAGTTAAGTTAAATACATATTACTGCGAACGTATTTAAATTACAACAAAAACCAATTATTTTCGTGCGTTCATACGCCCCATCAGTTAAATAATATCTACCCGACCATAATGGAGAAATTATAATTTGAATTAAAACATTTTCTTTACAATATGGTATACGACACACAGCTAAGCGATGTGGTTGTTCACAGTAATTCGACATTTTGCATATAAGACATAATATACAGTGTGAGTTTTCTTTTTTTTTTATTTATTAAATTTATTCCAAATTAGAGACTCGCATTGTGTAGTAAATTACAGAGTTAATTATATTGATGTCTATGTGTTTTTTTAATTACATTTAACTAAAATAGGTAGAAGCTAAAAGACATAGACAATCCTGGGCATCGCCATCCAGAGACGATAAGAATTATTTTATTCCTAATATGTTAGTTCGTAGTTATAGGGATACATGAATATAAATTGTCTTTCTTTAATTCCTAAATTCGAGAGTATATTATCCTTTTGTTCTTTGCGTTCCTTGTCCGTCAAATTTTGCACAGGTCACACTTGGCATATTCAGTGCTGCTTGGTGTCAATATATTAACTTTATTCACTGCAGTGGTCCTATCTATACGGTTAGTATACCGCCTGACTGGAGTTGGCGCATGGTATGTGAGATTCTTTTAGTGTACAAAACAAGGATAAATCGTTTTAACACGGGACAAAAAGATTTAAAGGTTTGGAGGGAAAAGAAAGACCCGTGCTAGCAACAACGTGTAATAATATCTTTTACAAATGAATAACCTGATTTATATAAAGCTAATTAAAGCTAATAAACTTTCATAAGATCTGTAAACCTCATATTTCCACGGTATGTTTACCTTCAAGCAGATGAATTGTAGATCGTAACACTCTTCGTATGTACATTCCACAGTAATTCGTTGATTTCTCGACTGCAATAAAATTTAAACGACAACCCTCATTGGTAAACCCAGCCATAAATAAGTTGCCTGACAAATATCTATTGTGTAGGCACTGCACCTTTTGAAAGGGTACAGGTCTTGATTACCTACTAATGTCAATAGTTTAGGTTAGCTATTTTGGATGCTCAATAACACACACGAAAATACCTTGACAAACTCCAAACGACTGATGAACTAAGATGAAAAGACTCTGCTTTATATGGAACACCTGCAATTTGCCTTTACACTACATAATATACCAAAAAGTAGGCACAGTAATAAATAAAGGAAATTTTAAGTCCGCACCTACATGCGGGTACCCAAAGTTTATGGAGTTTTACAACTAACAGTAGCAGGTAAAACGAGAAATCAACGAATTATTGTGAATGTACTGTACAGTCATTGTCCATAATTATTAACAGGTTCCATTGCCTAGGTCAGTGAAATTTTTATCTTTCATTACGTTATTTTTAACCCTTCTCGGCTTCACACGTTACTAATAAGTTTAATCCAGCGCGTCCACATATCTTGTCTATGTTCCTGTATAAGCCCTGCATTTTGTCAAATGGCTAAAGCTGGGATGCACTGGTCTCTGGTGTTCCCGGGGCGGTCTAATTGATTTTGGGATAGCAGAGCGGCGGAGAGTTAGTTCTTTTGTTTCTTTTTATTGGAATAATTCGGACATTTCATGGCAATAATAGATACTAATGTGCCACTGTTTCGGCAGTAACTGATTTATGTGTTGTTTAATGGTATTTTGTTTTATTTGTGCTTTTACTGAAAGGCCAGTGCCGTAGATTGATAATAACTTCAAGCAGCCAAATCGAATGAGTGCCCTCATAAAAAAAGCTGAAACATTTAAACTGGATGATAAAAAATGTTAGTCATTTATGGCTAGTAAGTCTGTTTTCATGGGTGTACTGGTCTTGCAAAGCAAATAAATTATAGTTAAAAAAAAAAAAACACGCCTCTATAGCAAAATGAACTTAAAAGTAGAAAATTATTTTTAAGTATAAAGAATTTGTGTTACAGTAATAGAAAGTCCACTTATCAATTAATTTAAAATAATATTAAAATAAAAATTAGGTTATTAACAAGATAATTCAATTATAATAAAAATTGTGGGTGCTTGATATTAAAAGTTACAATTATTCTATTGGTAGGTATTTATAAAATTAAAGTTGGTATAAAAATATACCGTTTTTAGTTTAATTAAATTATTTTGTTATTAACTTAATTTTTATTTTAATCTTATTCCAAATTTATACTTAAAAATTATTTTCTACTTTTTAGTTCGGTTTGCTATAAAAGCTTGTTTTTTCTAGTTTTTTTAACTGTGATTAATTTTCTTATTTTTTAGTCTTAAAACAACACTAAAGGCAATCTTAATAACATTTGATGTCGTTTTAAGATTAAAAAATAAGAACGCCATTCAAACATTTTTTTAATGCTCGTAGAAAAATGCTGTAGCGACCTACATGGTACCATAATTGTACCATTTATTTGCTTTACATATATTTCACTGCTAAGAATTTTTTTAAAAATTATATCGATACAGAAAAATGACATTTACTGTCGTTCTGTGAATGGTATACACAATAATTTCTTTTTTTATTCTGCAAAAAATTGTTTAATAGTTGAAAAGTTTTTTAAATTTATTAAAATTTATAATCATAGAATATTTATTTTTAATTTTAATGCTAATATTTCACGTATTTTCTAGAATAAATGACGTTTCCTGTAAATGATACATAATACTAACGTGAATGACTTTGATTTTTCTTAGAGAGGCCTGTCAGACAAACCGGAATGACGGGTAGGATTACGTACTTGTCTGCATTTTAAAATTGTGCAGAAGGATAAATGTATTTAAGTAAAACTCCAAAACGTTGCTTCCGGGGAATATTGAGCTTCATTTATAAATAGGGTTTATGTAGTAAAAAGAAGATTTAAACCGACTTTTTCCATTTATATTAAATTAGATTATAGAGCACAGCCAATCAAAAAGGAATAAAAAGTATTAAAAGAGCTAGTTATAAAAAAATTTGAATTATTCATTTATGTACAGGTTTATCCAATGAGGACTGAACAGGTTTATATTTGTGCTTTCGTTTCCTTAAAAAATAGTGAATAATTATCTTTTGTATTGTTTCCCGTACTTTGACTAAAATTCAGTTATTATTAATTTTAGAAAACGTAAGTCTTTTAAAATTAATAAATATGTACAATTATGCAGCCTTATCTCTGACGTCAATTTTTTTTTATCCTACCTATATATACAAACACATAAATTAAAAATATGAACTGAATTCTTTCATTTTATTCGGATATATTTTTTATGATTAGTCTTAACAAGTACCTAGCACGCTCTGTATAAAGGCTTTATTAATCTTAACCAGTATAAATACATAATTTAACCAATTTATACTGTTAAATAAGTTTTCAACCGCTGACGCTATTTCGTGTGCCCAAGAATAATAAAATAAATTACTTCATATTTTGACGTCTAGAGCAGCGTTTCTTAACTTTTCTTGGCCCGCGGACCAGTATTTGTAAAAAAAAATTCGCGGACCGGTGATATTTTTTTAACAAGAAAATTTTACTAGGTATTAAAGAACTTCTACATCAGTTAATCGTAACATTTTTATTATCATTTACTTACAATAATATTTAAATGAAAAGATATGTAATTATATAAATACAAATAAAAAATAGCTTAAGATATTTATATTTCGTAATTTTATGAATTAAAATTTAGTCATTATTATTATTTTTTAATATGTAATTTTTTTTCGCGGATAGAAAAAATTGTCCGCGGACCAGTAAAATTTCTCCGCGGACCAGCGGTTGAGAATACTTGCCTAGAGATATTTCTCTATTTAGTTATTTTATAACTGGCTATTTGTGACTTAATTGACTACTTTAGCCAATCTTATGGTGTTATGTTACATTATCAAAAAGTAGTAAACAACCGATTTACAAAAGTAATGTTCTTTAAGTTTTAAGAAAAATGCAATCCTATAATTAAATTTTCACCTTTAGAGAATTATAAAAAGTAGGAATAATGTTGAACAATTTTGAGTAGGTTGTTGAGGAACTTTAAAAATTTGTGTAATTGACCTTGAGTGACCCCTAAACATAAAATCCAAGGTCTGGCTGAAGGGTAGCCACCCCCTAACAACCCTTAAATTAAAAATATCAAGGGTTGGTAGGGGGCCGCTACCCTTTCGCACATTAAACAAACAAACAATTAAACAAATTTTCTTAGCGCCCCAAGAACCTAGTCAAAATTGTTCATCAGTTCTCGAACTAAAAAGGGTCCTCTTTTAAACCGAATAGGCTAAAAAAAATTACACAGGTTCACAAAAATAAAGTGGTGTGTGCTGGGCTGGGTGTTGGAGAAAATTTTTCTGGCGTATTTTTTTTCGCTAAACCAATCTGAAGTGAAAATGGGGTGTGAAACAACAAAAAATCAACAAAAGGCGTAATTTTAGATACTAACAATTTATTTTTATTATAAACTTTATAGGACATAAGCTATGTATTTTTACAAGACCTTTTATTTAAGTTATATAACATTTTTTATTTAAATGCAATATTTTTCGAGTTATAATCAAAAAACGAATTTTTAGGATTTTTTCATAGTTTACCCGTGGAAAAAATTTAAAAATTATTTTTTTTTAATTTTTTGATTTTTTTTCTGCAATTTTTAAGTAATTTGAAATTTAAATAAAAAAATAAATGATTTATAATAAAAAACCTCAAAAATCACATTAATATATTTTTTTCTATTTTGTAATTTTTTGTCAAAATTACATTTTCGTTTAAATCTCATTTATTATTTATCATATTAAAAATGCTTATAAAACTCTTTATAAAACAATTTCAAAAGCTCTATTTTTTGTTTAATAAAATTTTTTGTATCTTCTGTAGTTTATATAGTCGTAGTCAAAACATTCCGTGGTAGCAGATTTCTGCCGGTAAATGTTATACCGTATTGGTTTTATGGGTTTTTCTTGATTTTTTGCTGTTTGACCCCCAATTTTAATTTCAGATTTGTGTTCAGCGGAAAAAAAATACGCCAGAAAACCTTAGACCTATTTTATTTATCAAAACAAATATGTTATTAAAAAAGCTAAAAGACTTCCTTAATGACAATAATTTTAAAACAAGCTTTTAATTAAATAATGGTTAATCCGTTGTAGGCCTAAATTTAAGTAAAACCTATTAAATCTGGCAACTTGGAGATCTTGCTGTTGGGTTAAAGCAATCGATAGCGCAACGCACATCTGGATACCGGAAGGAGACAAAAGTGAAACCGGAAAAGTTGAAAATTACCTCAGTCAAATAAACTACTTATTTTTGTCAACGTTTTATTTATTTTTTGTTTGTTGTTTTTTTACTTTATTTTTCACATGTGCGTCCCGAATTAAATCAAGATTTATGACAATGCTTTGTCTTACGATACGATTAAAATTAACTTGAAAAGTTGCATTATGTTTAATAAATAATTTTAAAGAAAATATGTAATCAGGGTTTAATGAAATTAATGTATCTCAAAAGTGATTTAAAAAACTCTGATTTGTCTACTGGTATTTTCATTTGCACATTTTTCACTGTAAACAATGGGTGATTCTACATGTTTAATTAGGAAGAAAAGTTTATATCATCATAGGTCCGCAAATGGCAAATGCGTCATAAGGTTGCTATGGCGGTTCAAAGATGGAACCGAGATATAGGTTTTATTATATATCTCTGGAACCGTTTTAGATAGCCTATGAGTTTTGGCATATAAATTGCTTTTAATAGTAAGTACTTTTCAGTGTTTTTACAAAATTATTATTTTAATCAGGAGCGTACCGACAGGGCAGGACTCGGTTTGATTTGTTTAAATTTTTTTTAAACGTCATTTTTTTGCAGCTTTTAGAAATTCCGCGGTATAAATAACATAAAAATAGTATTCCTGTAGAAAACCTGTCAGGATAGTCGTTTTCGAAAAACACTCTCCAAATAAAATAGTGCATGCATGGTCGCCCAAGTAAAAGAGTATTCCGGCATTTTAAAAGCCGAGAATAATATATTTTTAATTACACTGTTTTTAACACAATGATTATCAAATAAACTTTATTTTTAAACCTTATGTTAAATTTGTTTGCTGTAACTACTTTGATGTAGAAATGTTTATGATTATTGGGTGACCGTGTATACACTATTTTCTTTGGAGAGCGTTTTCTCGAAAACAACTAGCCTGACAGGTTTTGTACAAGAATACCTTTTTTATGTCATTTATACCGCGGACTTTCTAAAGAAAACTGCAAAATATAACGTTTAATAAAAATGTGAATAAATTAACTCCAGGTCTCCCCTGTCGGTACGCCTCTGATAAAAATAATAATTTAGTGAAAACACTGAAAAATACCTACTATTAAAAGCAATTCCTATGCCAAAACTCAGATCGGTATCGGAAACGGTTTCAGAGAAATAAAATAAAACCTATATCCCGGTGCCATTTCTTCATAATTTACCATTTAGAATCACCCCTAAAATTATTCGAACGGTATTTCCGGACATCCTGTAAATTTTATGACTGTTTATACATATATTGATTTTCGCAAAATTTCAGATTAATATCAGGGGTTGAATGGTACACAAAAGATTTTAGAACAAAAATCTTCAACAGTTGGTTAGCGGTTTATGATTTTCTATAACAGATATAATATTTAAAATGTTTTTTTTTAATTAAAAATAAAACTGACAACAAAAAAGAGAAATACCTTTTTAAAAATTTGACAGCCCACGAAGGTCTATATAAAGCTTAAATATTTAGTACTGTGGGTTTTGGGTTTTTAAATATTTAATCCATTTCATCCACCAGTACCCTCCACGCTGTCCATTAACGTTTGCTCTATGTCATTCAGACGGGGCCTACGGTTTACCGTGGATTCCAAAGCAAATCTAACGGCACATAGTGTTAACTAGCGGTCACCCATCCAACTATTAACCGCGAGCATAGGGTGATTCGACGCTACCAAGGCTGTTACGTGATTGTCGTTTTGTGTTTGAATTTACATTATTATGACAATTAAGAGAAGTTATTACAAATTATTACTTAAAAAAAATAAAAATCTTTGTAAGGCATTCTGTTGAAAGTTTATCATGTGTCTTAAATATTTGAATTAAAAAGACGCATAAAACTGACATATTCCGGATGAGCTTCAAAAAAAATTGAAACTAAAAACGCAATTAGTAATTTTAGGTGACCTAAAAACAGCCATAAATTAAACCAAAAAAAGCAAATACTTTTAATTATTAAGTTATTTAGAGTTACTACTTTAACGATTAAATAAATTGTAATGCTATATGTTGCGTAAAAAAATGATAATTTTTGGACCGAAACCTGTGATTTCTACTGAAACTAAATCTAAGCCAAATTTTGCAAACTTGTGCAAAATTTGCTTCCACTGAATGTAAACACTCTTATTGCCATGTTTAACTTTAGGACTTTTAAAACAAATGGGTTTGTTGATGCATAAATAATCCTTCGGACGTTTTCTTAACTAACTTTAGCTTTACGAGATTACGGCTAAAAGTTTAGTTAACTTCGAGAACTTTCAATGAAGTATTTAAGGCAACTTGTTATAAAATAAATTAGGAAGTACTAAATTACAATATAAAAAGTAAATACAAACTTTGCCCAAATTACTGCTGTTTTGGATAATTTAAAAATTTATACATTTAAATGTGTTTCTGGAGAATTTACATCAGGTTTTGTGTTTACAGTGGCTTATAAATGACGATACTTATTGTGACCAGACGTAAGTTTCAAGTATGGAATGACCAGCAAGAAAAAAAAAGGATTTTTTTTAGTTGAAAACGATTTGGTTAATTTTAACAAAGCTTAAGAATATTTTATGTTAAATGATTCTCATTACATAATACCGTTTTAAGTAACTCTTTACATTTGCAGATGCATTGTGAGTTGAGCCTTATGTTGTTCCTTTTAAAGTTGCTCTAGTTTTCTTTTACTACCTTTAGGCAGACCCTAAAAATATTTATAAAAAACACAATTCCGTTACATCTTAAGGATGGGCAAGAGAAAAAAAGTTTTTTGTGTTAATAAAAGAAACAACCTTCTTTGTATTGCATTAAGAATGCAAAATTTAGAACCGGTTAGAAGAAAAGAAATACTTCCTGGCTAAAAAAACCAACTGAAGCTTTCTTGCAGCTGCTGGGCCTATTGATACAATTTGTTTATACCATTTCAGATCGGAAAATACTAAAAAGGTCAAGGAATGCCTTGTTCTGGTTAAAGAAGTGTTGCAAAGGGGGAATACAGAATATTTTTAAGAAACGTATAATTCTTTTAAATTAACTTAAAATTGTGAAAAAAAAATATTTTTAATGTAATTATAACGGTATTATTTTAAAACAATTTATTTTTAAAAATATTTACGTGTCCTACATTTTTAAATAGGTTTTTAATTACTGAAGGTGAAGATTGATAACAAAACCAACCGTAAGGGCACCAAAATACTTTGCGTAAATGAGTAACGGTACATCGTAAAAATTGACTCCGATTAGACGAGAATCTTATCAAACCGAATACTGTCTTCGTTCTGTCTTTTATCCTATACAGATATACCAGTTTTACATTCTTTTAAATTAAGTAAAGAAAAAGATGTACAATGACAAAGAAAACAAACAAATTAAAAACATGCTTCTAACCTTACTTCTGTGTCGAATTTTTGTGTTTTTTCCTTTTTAAATAAAACAAAAAGTAATAGAAAACATGTTGCAGCTACCTTAACAGCATTATACCTATTGTTAAGAAGGCAAATTTTTAATAATAAGGGTAAAACATTTGTTGGGCAATTTGGTGGGATGCCTCTTTTGATTGTCGTTTGTCAAATTCTTTACAAAACACGCGATTATCGTACAAAAGGAACCTACGATTGCACTAAACTCGATTTAAATCTGCCTGAAAGATAGGATCAATTTTTGGTGTACAATTTAATCACTTACTCAATCGGAAACGTGTGTATCGCATTTTTCTTGACGAATTACCATTACTCAAGACCGATTTTGCTACAGTTTTACTAAAAGTTTTAGTGCCCACATGTTCTAAAAAAATTATTGAGAAGCTGCTTTCTTATATATATTTAAAACAAAAAAAAACTTTTATCCAGAGAATAAAACACAGCTTTGGCAACACTCAACTCGCGAATTGCCATTGTCACGCGCACACGCCCCCTGACCTTGAAGTAGGGGAGTATCAATGTAGAAGGAAGCGTTTCGAGTGCCAAAACTCGAACAGTCACCCCCGCCACTATGCCGAGGGCGGAACAGCTGTAAAATGTTTTGAAGCTGCCAAGGGTTGTTTTTGTCATCAGCGGGTAAGGGATATAAATGAGAGTTTTGATGACGTCAGCGATTGTTGCGAATAAGACTTGTTAAGTAAAACCAATGTTTACGTATACCTAAAGTCCAAAATTTCTGTCAGTGACTCATTTAATACCGGCCACCCAACCGACGAACCGGCTGAATAAAAATCTAACACTAGTAAATGATTTTTAAGCCTATGATATACTTTTCCGCTCAAATAACAGTGAACCCGCCAAAAGTTTCATCGCCACGTTGTCATAATTCGCAAGAATAAATCACCATCCAGCGATCGCACTTAAAATAGCACGCCAATATGTATTGAAATCATTGTTATCGGGAAGACAATAAAAGTGGCAACACACATTCCTTAGTTTACAACTTGAAGAGACTTGAAATTAAGCGTATCGACAGGGTTTTCGTGCTATTCGATGATTTTATTTAGTTATTTATTATGGACAGATTTTGTAAGTTTAAATTTTAATTGCTATACAGGGTATTTTCTAAATATTATAAATTTCTAATAATTGTAGTATATAGATATTGTTTTGTATATAAAGATTTAGTGTTGTTAAGTGCTTTTAATTCTGTAAACTATGAACATTAACCAACCTTTAACTAGTTATCCGCCTACAAAAAAACGTTAAAAGAACGAATAATGGTTAAAAATGTTTACCATGGGATTCGGGAACGAAATCCAGAACTAACCACTTTGGATGCTGCAGAGATATGTGCAACTTTAACAAAAGTTAATTCGCGTACGTATTCAGAGTTTTAAAAGGCAAAAAAAATCAATATTAGTAATTATGCGGATACTGTAAAATGCGATTTTTTCGCTATTTTTTTGCACACTTTTTACTTTTCGATTGTTAAACATGAATCAGAAGCTGTTTTTTGGCTGCCTCTTATAGTATTTAAAAATAATAATAATTGAATTGTTTAATCCATTTTACGACATATTCCTTTAAATTCTGTCATTTGCACGAAAACATATTTAAAAACCTCATACTATGTTAATATTAAAAAAAAAACACTTAAAAGTAAGGAAAAACCTTAATTTTCAATAAAAAGTAGGTAAAACGTTTACGTCCGAATTCAACTCGAAATTCTAAAAATGTTGACCTGATACCAGGTTCTAATAGTTTTCTTTATGACATTTTTACAAGGTATGCGAACCTTGCTTGCTCAACCCACAATGTTCAATCAAAATATTCTCGATATGAAATCCTAAATATGGAACACGAAAGACCGAAATAGTTATTGGATTCTACAAGCTGATGATCTCAGTGCTTTCGTGTTCCTTATATAGTGGATATTTTTGATGAAGCAATGCGTGTGAATATCGTATTTAATATTGAGATTGCAAGATCGGTGGTGAATTGGCAAGTCGGTGTAACTTGGATTTTCTATCGTTCTGCTTTTACATCTTTTTAATTTATGTTAAGACTAAAATTTTATTATTTTTTCATGTAGCAAAATAAAATCAGAGAAGGTAAAATTAAAGTAAAAATTATTTTTTTGGAAAAACGTTGAAAAATCGCCAAAAACTCAAATTTGTGTTCTATGACCTCAAAATAGGAGGTGTGCAAAATTAAGCAAAAAAATTACATTTTTCATTAATCCGAATAATACCAAAATAATATAGGCTTGTTACTAATTTAAAGGGTTGATAAAAATGTGAGAAAATAACTTTTGTTTGTAAAAAATATTTTCATGTTTTGACGAAATTTTATCATTTATTTTCTAAAATGCATACGCCACTGGAATTGATTCCCCTGACCCCACACATCCCGGGGCACTCTAAAAGCGAGCGATGCGTCATTGACAGAAATTTTGGACTTGAAGTATAGGTATATGTATGGGGTGTCAAAATTTTGTGAATTCATATTAAATTTCTGAAAAACTCAATTAGGTATATCCTGTACCTAAATCCAATCGCTTTTAGGATATTGTGACGCAACTACTGACGTTTTTAATAGTTAAGTTAAAACAAAAAAGCTTATACAGGGTGTCCCAGAATATATGGACAATCTCTCAGAATCTGATAGAAAATCTAAAAATATGACAAGTTCCCATAAACTTTTTTCCTACGACCCTCCCCTACGGAGATACAGGTACATAACGGACGCCCCTGGGAATCGTTTTTACATTATAACTTTTAAAATACTAGGCGTAATTTAATGATTTTTTTTTAAATGAAGGTTACAAGATAAGTCTTCTTAAAATAAACCCATTACACCATATTTGGCTTATTTAATTTGCCATGGACTCTTTTTTTATCTTGGGACAGTCCACGAGAAATGATTATGGAATTCAAAGATAACTTTTATTTTCAGAAAAATCAGTGGCGTGCCATCAATGTTTGCCAAAATAGACAGGTCAAATTCCGTACGAACGCCACTGGTGGACATAAAAAAAAATGATACAATAAAAAATGCCTCTTGATACCTTGTATATATGTGCCAATTTCATTAAAATATCCAAAGTGGTATTATATATAATAATAATAATAAATGATTTATTTTTGAAAATTTTACCATCCTGTATTTCAAAAGTTAAGACATTTAGAACATACGTTTACATAAAGTTTTTTTTTTTTTTTAATTGATCCAAAAATTGCCTCCTTAAATAATGGCATTTAATTAGATAACACCCTGTATATTGTAAAAAACTTTCCAACCATAATATTTTATGAATGGGTAACAGACGGCAAGCCATCTACTGACCAAAGGCGAAGCATACTCTCTCACTACGGTGTCACTGACTTGCCGAGCTGAAATAATGTTACAAACATTTGGAAATGTATCCCAATACTTGTACGGACTATTAACAATGGTAGTTAATTTCTTAACTAACTTGTAGAGATTTCACCTAACGACATCGATGTCGTTAGGTGAAATTCTACAAAGTTGAGAAATTAACTACCTATTCATAATATTTTATTTCTCGTTAACAGTTGATTTTATCAATGTCAATCAAGAATACCTTTTTTTAAGCTTAATGTTAAAGCTATCCAAAAATAATATTATTAAGCCTTTATCATACAGGGTGTTAAAGAAATTGCTATTATTGTGTTAGGGCTAGTCCGTCCCTGGCAAACTAAATAAGCCAAATATGATTAAATGGGTTCATTTTAAAAATACTTATCTAGCAACCTTCATTAAAAAAACATTAAATTACGCCTAGAATTTTAAAAGTTATTAAAAAAACGATTTCCAGGGTCGTCCGTTATGTACCTGTATCTCCGTAGGGAAGGGTCGTAGGAAAAAAGTTTATGGGAACTTGTCATAATATTATTAGGTTTTCTATCAGATTCCGAGAGATTGACACATATTCTGGGACACCCTGTATATTATAAATTATTACATATACTAAGATGTTTCCGTAAAATTTTAAAAGTAAAAAAATAATATTCACTTGGTGAAGAAAATGCCATGAAAAATCGGTGACTTCTGATGTCCTAATGTTGTTTAAGATAAATGCTCAAACATTTTCAGTTATCCTATTCTGTTAGAATAACTATTAATAAAAATGTCTATAGGTTAAGAGATGGTAAATTACCCTGTACAAAAATAATGTTAACAGCAGGTCTGGTATTTAAAAGCTCAAAGCATCCACCCTAATAGCATAAGCTCTGTTAACTTTTGCCTCGCAAAGGTCAAGAATGTGATTTAAAA
Source organism: Listronotus oregonensis (assembly GCA_019359885.1). Lineage (NCBI taxonomy): Eukaryota > Metazoa > Arthropoda > Insecta > Coleoptera > Curculionidae > Listronotus > Listronotus oregonensis. Next base: position 221,034 of record JAHBCN010000146.1, read on the forward strand.
TGCATAAATTAGATAGCATAACTGATTTAATTTGTAATTTTCACACGTATTAATGTTGGGTTAAAATATATATTATTTTATTATTAATTAATATTACATGTGGGATTAAATTAGGAAATGAAATAATGCTTAATAGATTTTAACACATAATAGGATACCGAACTGAATTACAAGTAGTTAATGCATAGTAATAAAATATGCAGGTGTCAGGTGTTACATTTAAGAGCGTCTATCTCTTTTCTTAATTTTTACACTTTATATATATATATATATATATATATATATATATATATATATATATATATATATATATATATATATATATATATATATATATATATATACAGTAAAGCTGCAACATAGGACAATCCTGGACGATTTTGGATGTACCTAAAAATGCCGCACGCATTGCTTATCGATCAATAATCTTCCAGCAAACAATTTCTGAAATAATTCTTTACTATCGAACGCTCGACAGCTATAGTTGTACTGTTTCGATTATTTGCGACCAAAAAGTTTTTTTATTATTAAAATAATTACAATGAATAATGGTTGTTTACGAACTGGAAGAAAAAAATAAAATTATTGAATTGTATCACCGGGGAAATCCTGTTAGGGGAATTAGGGAATTATTTATTAATTTATTTTCAAACAGGCCGACTCTCACGATTTTGACTATTCACCAAGTCATAAAAACTTTCTGACATTTGGTTGTTTAACTCCGAGAAAACATAAACATGATAGTGGCCAAGAAGAAAACAACGAAAGGGAAATTAAGGAAATTATGGTAGTGGCAAGTGTTATTGATAATCCTACAGTTTCCATTAATACTATTACAGAACAGGTTGATTTGAGCAGAAGATTAGTGGGAAGAGTGCTGAAAAAAATGGATACCGATCCTACAAAGTAAGAAAAACCCATGAAATTTTCCCTAATGATTATTTTAGAAGAATGCAATTTTGTGAAACTGTAATGGAAATGGAAATTAACAATGAAAATTTCATAAGTTTTTACTAAGAAATTGACATTTCCACTTCATGGTCGTCACAATCCTGCCATAACCCGTTAATGGTCGAAGGAAAATTAACGTTATATAAAAAGTACTACTTTTGTGATGCTCTCCATTAAAGTATATAGAATAGAGACCAAAGCCACGGTTTTACAATGTTAATAAAAATAACTTAAACTAAATATTTCATCACCAATGTTGGTGTCAATTCCAGTTTTTCATTAATCCGTTTTAAATTTAATAAATTGGCTGTATTGGGGCGTTAGACCAACTGTATTCGTAAACATCATTACCATTTAAAATGTAATAATTTAAAATTTGTGCCTGACCTAATTTTCATGCTAACAGGTTTTTATTTAGCCAGGGAAATCTACAGAAAATGCCAAGTCGTCTGTTCTCATTTGGAAATAAAATTAAACTTTTCCAAGCGATAAATTCTATTTATTTTTGAATGTTACAGAACAGTAACAACAAATGGAATTTTCCGGATGGCTAAAAAGTGTTTAAAAAAGTTAATTAGATTATTCCATTCTACGGCAGTGGCAAAAGACAATTTAATTATCTAGAAATGTTGGCGACTTTCAAACAAAAATGATAATGCTAGCAATATTTTGCACACAACTTTTTTGCTGATATTATTATCTAAATCTTATGGACCATTCAATCTAAAACTTTTTAAAGACATAATCTAAAAAGTATGTCTAATATAACGGGTGGTGCATCGTCGCGTCGGGCGGGATATAGGAAATCCCATGTAATTTTTAATGGGGTCAGTTACTGGCTTCCCTAATTATTTTAGGAGACAAATTCTATTGAAGTTTGTGAAGAGAATGCAAATCTACATCCATGGTAAAAATTTTAGATTTTTCGGTTACACCGCACCTTTTGCGAGTTAAATGCTAATTTTCGGTATATTTTTAAAAATTGTTTCTTTATTATCTCCTCATATTTATGAACAAAAATAAAAATATCAGTAAGTTGGGAATTAACGTTGTCATTTTGAAACTTAGTGCTTTATCATTATCAAAAAAGCGTACAACGAAAAGATTAACCATGAGTTACACTACTGAAAAAAAGTATTGATGATTAAATGGTACTATCAAGGAAATAGTTACCAAAAGGTATCAGACATGTTCGCTGCTCAGTATCCGAATACTAATAAATAACGGCAGATGTAAAGAAAAGGAATTTCAAAGAAAAGAAAATGCACCGCCCAGTATATTAGCACACACTTAGATAGTTTCAAAGATAACACTGTTTTCCATTTTTTTTTGTCGCAGCTAATATTTTCTTTTGGGTTTTTTGTATCTACTGAGTGTAATCTGAAAAATTGAAATATGAGGTATATATTTTACCTATAATTTTTTTAGGGGAGGAAAAAAGTATAAGAAACACGAATCCTAAGCAAACTAGTGAAATTTTAAAGATAAAAAAAAATTTCTATAAAATATTAATTATACTTTTAAAACAAGTGTAAGACAAAAAATTAGATTGTTGTCTTTTTTTGCTTATATTCAAAGGGATCGGTTTTACGTTTAAGGGCTCAACCGTCCCCTAACATGATTGGGGTTCATTTTCCACAATACCGCTTTCATTTAACCAATTTGCTCTAGAAATCATTCGCCGTGTTAGTCTGAAACCGCAACTAAATTGTTAGAAGAAAATTACAAATAATGTAAGTGAAGAAAACGCAGGTTAAGTGACATGTTAAGTTCTTTAACTAGATCTGTGTAGTTTTCAATTCCTTATTACCCAGGAAGTTGTTACATACCCTTTTGAAGGCAGTCTACGCCCTATTCTCTTTTGCTGAAAGTAAAGTTTTAAAATTTTCGTCTTTAAAAAGTTATCGTTTTTGTGGCCAACGAAAATTCCTTCTTTAAACTTTGCCTCACTTACTTCTCTTTTTGAAGCTTTAAAAAATATTTTGTAAGCTCTAATTTTATGTGCAGAGGAGGCAAATACATTTTCAGCTGCTCTATCAAGGCTTCATTAAAGCTGTTTTTTGACCGGTAACAATTTTTTCACGTTATGGCCATTCTATAACGACAAATGTTGATTTTTTGATTCGCTTAAAAACGACAACATTTGTTATAGCCACCCTTCCTTTAAGTAGTAAAACAACTTTTGGATCGACACAGATATTCTATTTAGGATCTTCGTATTCCATGCTTAAAGTAATAAACGCATGTATTCGTACGTTTCTTTCATATTTACAGCAAAGCCCATGGAAACAGATGGTTAATCGCTTCCATTAAAATACCCCTTGATTTATCTTAAACAGTTAATAAACATTCGCTGTCGGTAGGTTTACGTTTTATGTTCTCTCTATTTTGTACCTAATACAACAATTTACATGTCAGCGTAAAGCCGCGTTTACACCAAAGTTTTCACTAAGTTTTCCACAAGTTGCGGCAATTTCTTGCTTTTCTACAAAATACAGCAACTTTTTCTGTCTTCCACTTGTGGAGAGACAAATCTTCCACTAAATTTTGTTTTCCCCCGGAGTGTCGTCGCGTTTACACTAAAGTCTTCAACTAAGTTTTCTACAAGTTGCGACAATTTGTTGCTTGTTCTACAAAATATTGCAACTTTTTCTGTCTTCCACTTGTGGAAAGACAAATCTTTCACTTAATTTAAGTTTCCGCGGAGTGTCGGTAAAGATCAAAGAAAGTTGACAACTAAAAGTAGAACATTTGTTGCAGCGCGCTTGTAGCAAGCAACTTGTAGAAAACTAGTGGAGAACTACTACCTTTCGCGCCAATTCTTTGGCTACAAGTTTTCCACTTGTTTCTCTAAATTTAAGAAAAGCAACTTTTAGTTTTCTACAAAAAATCTTTAACTTGTTGCTCTAATTTGAGAAGTTCAACTTTTAGTTGTCAACTTTGGTGTAAACGAGCCTTGTTAAAAGATCAAAAAAAGTTGACAACTAAAAGTGGAAGATTTGTTGCTGCACGCTTTGCATAAGCAACTTGTAGAAAACTGGAGAACTACTGCCTAAACCTTTCGCGCTAATTCTTTGGCAACAAGTTTTTCACTTGTTTCTATAAATGTGAGAAGAGCAAATTTTAGTTTTCTACAAAAAATTTTCCACTTGTTGCTCTAATTTAAAAAATGAACTTTTAGTTGACAACTTTTAGTTTTCTACAAACAATTTGTTGTCAACTTTGGTGTAAACGCGTCTTAAAGTTTAAATAGCAGAAATTATCGAAACAGCACTTTCGTTTGCCAGGGACGATTTTCTTGTAAATTAGTGTAGTCTTTTGAGACAGGTAAAAGAGCAATTTTCATGTAAATTAGTAAAATTTTTTGACACAGGTAAAAAATTACAAAAATTAACTACAGAATAAAAATAATGGTAGGCGCTGGGTATTAAAAAATCCTCTATATTAAAGCGGTAATAAATATTTCTCAGTAATATTTACAAGATCAAAGCATTCAATTATTAAAACAATATAACAATGCAAAAAAAGCATTATGCCGGATGGCAAAAGGTGTATTTGTGTTCCGTTCGTTTTTGTAATTCAAAAATGTAACACAATTAATTACGGTTTTTTTTAAAGGAAACAAACTCTGGCAAAATTAAAGCTCTCGGGAGTCGAGGTGCTACGGAGTTTATTGCTTAATGCGAAATTGACCCATGACATTTCACCGTATACGAAACGGGAAGACAAAAGCAGTAAAACACTTTTAGAGTACAGAAAGTTTGTGCTTGTTTCGGTTTGACTACCAGAATTAAATGGGAAAACAAACAAAATTTATTTTAATTGAGCGCTCAACAGTGCTTCAAATATGTCTGAAAATGTTAATTATAATACTGTAGCAGTTTTTTTACAGTATTAATAATTATAATACATTTTTCATAATAGAAAGTTTCCAAACTGTATTGCTTCGAATTTAAGGTCCCTTGCTGGATGATGAACATCTTTTGAACTTTTTAAACAATCATTATATACTCAAAATAACCACCTACATATCGTATATACTTTTGGATTATTTCCAGAATAGTACTGTTTTGTGTTTGTCTTTAGCATTCTTGCAGCTATAATTTTTCTAACAGAGTATAATGAAAACCAAAACTAGTGAAAAACATTTTAAAAAAGTAACAGTTTTACACGTAACAAAGCAAAAAAATACCATATAAATTTTTGTTACATCTAGGATTTACAAAAACACATCTTTAAAAGCTAGATTAGTGTTTTCTATGTTTCTGTTTTATATTAAATTCGATTGAGAATTTAAAAAAAAATGTGTTACAAACTAATTTAGGTTCTCGACAAAATATTCTGACCAATTTCATATCGCACTGTCTTCTTCTATTAGTGCCCACATCTGATACAGTCAATTTTGCCATTTCTTTTCTTTTATATTAAAGTCATTGGGACATGCTGGGCAAAACTTTATGTTTCAACCAATCCGAAGTTATTGTTAGGGACTTTTTATCCAATTCTCTTTCAGGATAAAATTTTCTATAAAAATATCATCAGTTTTATAAAAGTTCCAAATTTGACTCTTTTCACTAGGATTAATCAATATATCGGCAACAGTGCAGGCGTAAAAATATAAAGCGGATTTATATAAAATATGTTAATTCGGAAAACAGGTAAAAGCCGTACATTTGAGCCAGTCTAGAAGCCCTTCTTATAAAATAATTAAATAACATATTTATTACGGAATCCAAATAAAGAGGCGAACATTTGTTAAAATTTCAAGATAAATGCTTTTTTGGTCTTAATTAATTAATTTTTAATGTAATTTGTTTGGCATGTATTTGTTTATACCTCTGGTTTGACAAGAGCATTGATAATGGCTGTTTAGCTGAAAGCGCTCTGTTATGATAATTAATTTGTAATATACACGTTAATACTCAGTCTTCTGCATTTTTCTCATTTTTAATACGTGTACTCAGCTATATTCCTTATTATATTTAATATCAAATATAATATGAAAATAAAAATATCGCCAATGGCTTACCTAAAAACTTATGGTTAAGGTTATGTTACATTTTAGTTACCATAGTTATATTTCTTATCAAAACTTTTATTGACCTGCTTACCTAAAAAAAAATAATCCCATTCAAAAATATAACGCCCAAAAAATATGGAAACCTTGGGGTGTCTACATTTTTCTGGTCGTTACTATTGAGTTGCCAGGTATAAACAGGGAAGTGGATATTGTAATTTGCACTTGACTGCTTACCAAATAAATTTTATAATAAAATGAAGATACTTTCTTCTTCTTAACAAACTTCCTTCTTACGGTCTTCCACCTAAGCTTTGCTCTTGGCTTTCCAGTTTTCTTTCTAATCGACGTATATCAGTTAGTGTAGATGGTCATTCCACCAGCTTCTACCAAATTAATGCTGGGGTGCCCCAGGGCTCAGTGCTGGTACCCACGCTGTTTCTTCTACACCTTAACGATCTTCTCTCTTCCACAATCAATCCCATCCATAGTTTTGCTGACGATAGTACCCTCCACTCTAGTATTCAATTTCTTAAGCCACCGTGTAATCCCGATTTCGAAAACAAGCGCAGGTCAATGCAGATATCTCTTTCGCAAGACCTCAAACATATCTTAGATTGGGGCGCCAAAAATCTTGTTCAGTTTAATGCCTCGAAAACACAGTCATGTTCGCTGTCGCGAAAAAAGTCTGCAAATGCTCATCCCTTACATATGAGCGGCCAAGTTCTGCAGAACAAAGAGTCGTTTAATCTTGTCGGCGTTACTTTTGAGAATAACCTCAACTGGCACAAACACATTTCATCCATAGCTTCGGCAGCTTCAAAAAAGATTGGATTTCTCTTCCGAGCCAGAAAGTATTTCTCTTCTTCCAATCTGTACACTCTGTATGTATCCCAAATCAGACCCTCGTTAGAATATTGTTCTCATGTCTGGGGAATGGCGTCCCCTACAACCCTTAGCATTCTGGACTCCATTCAAAGAAGAGCCGTTCGTCTTATTAATGATCCAACGCTCACAGACAGGCTTCCTCTTCTTGCCCACCGTCGAGCTGTAGGGGATCTGTCGCTCTTCTATAGGTATTTTCACGGCTTCTGCTCAGAGGAGTTGACCAGTATAATTCCTTCTCTGGCAGCTCCCAACAGAGCAACACGTAGTGCAACTTTTATGCATCCTTTTACAGTTCAGTTAGAGAGACCCCGAACTTCCCGCTTTCTTCGTTCCTTCATCCCTAGAGTGTCAAGACTATGGAACCTGCTGCCCGCAGAAGTTTTTCCTTCTCCTCCCAATCTCCAAAAATTTAAGTCCCGTGTGAACAAACTCCCTCTCACCACACTGAAGACACCCACGGTACGTTAGTACTTAGGCATTAGCCTTCGTGGACTGTCCCAAGATAAAAAAAACTTTTATTGCAACCCGGTGATACAGAGTTTACCAAAAATATTTATTAGTTTCTTTAATTTTAAATTTTAAAATTTTTTAAAGGCTTTATTTATGAAATTGAAAAAAAATAGTGTACTGTCATCAGAGTTGTCGGTAATTGAATTAAAATAATTGAAAAATCGTATTTAATTACTTCTCAGTATTGAGTTACATTAATTCAATTACTTTCCAGAAAAGGTAATTGTATTTGGATTATCAATGAAAAGAATAATGTAATCGTAATTGGAATTGGTAATTGATTTTCACGAACCCAAGGAATTAATTCGATTACTTATAAAGTAATTTAATTACTTAGAAATTAATTCAATTAGCTAATAAATACTACTACGAAAAATTCGATTACCTTTCTTTATGGAAAAACTACCGGAATTTTGGCCAGCCAGCTTCATGATACACGGCGGACCAATTTGAATTCGGCGAAGCCGCCTCCTCGCCGATTTAGTATTTTCGATTGATGCTTATCGCCACCGTATTTATACTTTTTTTGTGGAAAAATCTGTTGATGTTTGGGTTAGGATTAAAAAAAAATATATATTTTAGAGTCATTTAATGTTGAACTTGCCAAGAAAGCAGTTTAAACAGTGTGACGTACGCGTATGATGCATATTAGTAAAAATATTTTATTTTTTTAGTGTATCGTGTTTAATATATGTGGTAAATTAAATAGAGTAATTGCTTAAAAATTTAATTACTTCTGGTTTTAATTGATAATTGAATTACTTTTAACAAACATGTTAGTAATTGGTAATTGTAATTTACTACTACTTAAAAAAGTAATTGGTAATTGTAATTTATTTACTTTTTAAAAGTAATTGCGACAGCTCTGACTGTGATGTAGAATAAAAAAATTAAATAAAATTTGACATAATACAGAAAGTATAAAAAAAATTCATTTTTTTTTTAAATTAATTAAAGCCTTGACTATAATTTTTCAGGCAACCCACTCGCGATACTTTTTTGTTACGAAATGTATTTGATAAAAAATAATTTTTAATGACTACTAAATAATCGAAGTATTTCTAAAATAAAAAGAACATTTGAGCAAGAAATCACCTATAATAAAAACATGAACAATTTGAACAACTGGCTGACCAACTTTTGGGGCAACACAAATAAGAACCTGAGTTGAATAAAAAAGGCAGCTTACAGCTTCATGCATTTGGGACTCTTTGGAGAATATTAAAACAGTAAAAACGGAAAAAATATTTAAAAAGTTTTAGAGCAAGTAAAGCGTTACTATATGGCTGGGATCCAACCAACAAAAGACTTTAAAACGATGATAAATGAAGCATAGCAAAATAACTTTAGTATTAAAATTTAGTTGGAGGAAGATTCCAATTCTAACAGATTTTAAGTCATAGGTATAGGATAATAGTAATTAAAGGATAAGCATTTAAACATATCATAATAATTAAGTAATACCATAAAATTGCATTTTAATTAAAAATCATTTAAAAAAAAAAATTTAGATGAGGTCAGGTTAAACAGAATAATTTCTAAGAAACTAAAATTTAAAAAAAATATTTAGTTAGGCTTTTCCAAATTGTACCAAAGGACCCCGCACAACCCTTATGAAAAATGAGTTTCTGCCAATTTTTTTGAAACTTTGCAAAATAATAGTTCTCAATACGCTGATTAAAAGTCTCCATGGACACGAAACCCAATAACCCCTCAATTATTGGTCAACTACCTTACCGAAATATTTTATACTGTAATCGAACTTATAGCCACACACTCACGGTCACTGAACTTAAGCCTGACATCCTTCATATATTCAACCACTCTTCTCCCCACTCCTTTAATTTTTCCACCTCCGATCATGTGACTTTTTTCTGTTTAAGGGCTGTAATACCCTTTGATGGTGAATTCCGTAACACAGCCACCTAAAGGGGTGAGGGTGTTCTATTGTTGTGGTCGAAGGGTATTGGGTTGTGATCGTTTGGGTGGCTCTGTTACAAAATTTACGATCAAAGGGTTTTCCAACCCGTAAACAGGGAAAAGTCACATTGCAGATTTTGGTCGGTGGAGAAAAGGTTGGGGGGCTGGGGGAGGGTAGTAGTTAAAAGTTTGGAACATGTCAGGTTTAAGTCTAGTGACTGTGTGGTTATATATAAATTCCACTACAGTATTAAATATTTCGGTAAGGCAACTTTATTTGCTATCTATACATTTGCAAAGTTTCAAAAAAATTGGCCGAACCCAGGATTGTGCGGGGTCCTTTAAAACGAATATTGGTTGGGTAAATATCCTAATTTCTTTAAACTGTGTGGAAACCATGGGTGTGCGTTAGTTCTGGCAAAAGTACATACCATTTTTTAAGAAACGTTATGTCGATTTATTTTTTGTTTTCTTTTTATTATGGAGAGGTTTCATATTTTTGAGATTTGTATTATTTTTGACATATGTCATTTTAAAAGATTTTTGAAATGTGCCATATTTTGACAAACACAGTGAGATTAGCCACGGTAAGGACCGCCGGGCACCGTTAGTAACTGGATGAGTGACCGCTACCGTGTACCACTAGGTATGGTTTGGAATCCACGTTAAACTGCAGGTCCAGTCTGGATGAAATTATTGAGACGTTAACGGGGGTAGTTCAGAGGTAGTAATTATTTCTATAACGTACGTGCTGGCACTACCATGTTGTCTAGAAGGTGTCGTAAAAATGTAGTATCTGCATGTTTGGGTCCTTGGACAACTTTGACGGAAACTGAAAAAAATGGGTAAAACCCAGGCACCCAGAGTGTCTAGTATTTAGGCTTTATACAAGCCTTCGAGGATTGTCATCATAAAGATAACAAAACTTTTTTGAAAGTGTAAATCAAATAAAATACGCAAAGAAATCATACATTCTCAAAAACAGTTTATTCACATGCCCTACCGTAGAAAAACTGATGAGTCAAAATTGAAACTCAAAATTGTCCTTTTGCACGATATAAACTATAAACAATTTAAATAAATCTTACTTTAAAAATAAATAATTTATTTATCAATAGCAAAATAAAGAATGTCACGTCAAACCGCACTAAAAATGTTAAACCTTATTTACTACAGGATATTTTTAACAAAGTCTCGCAAAACGTAAAATGGGTTTAAAAATCAAACAAAGGATGTATTTATGCAAGGAAAATACATAATTAGGAGTAATAACCATTTGACGTATACTTAACTGGCACTGTAACCTAAATCAGCTTAGCCTTACATAATAGAAATGTTTTTTATAAATCTTTAAATAGATATGGTACGTCTCATTTCAAAATTCTCCTTATCTTGTAGATATATTTTTGTATCCTTGTATGGTCTTTATTATTAGAAACATGTGATAACATTTTGTATTTTAACAAGTATTATTTTAATTTTCGGAAAGCGTTACATTTTTTAAATTTTAATAGATTTTATGTCTAACAAAGTTGCTAATTACGGATGTCTCATAAACAGACGACATTGATAGGTGTCATACTTTCAACGAGAATGTTTTGCAGAGATGTCATTTTGGGCAGATAGTATATTTTTAGGCAGAACTATAAAATACATAAATATTGTATAACTTTAAAGCAGTATATTATAGACCTGGAGCCAAGAGGGTTTTTGTATGTATCATAGGCCCCACGCCGAGGCTTTGGGAGCTGATAGACAACGTTATTTCCCACTTTGAATTTCCGGTATGGCATCCCTAAAGTGTAGCTTTTAGGAGGGATGAATTTTCAAACGTGTAAGTAATATCCATGACTTTGGTACATAGGCCCCACTTTGTTTCTTGATTTATGTCGTCAAGAAGTTTCCCAAAGTCCGCGAACCCAATATGCCATACCAATATGGCGTCATTTAAGGTTCGCCATATTGACCGAAAGGTGTAATATTTCCACTGTGGACATGGACCATGGGCTCCACGCTGTTGTTTCGTGATCTTTGTTAACAATGAACCTCTTGAACAAATAATTCAACTCTCTCTCAATAACTCTGGGGCATCGCCAAGTGGCCGCGAAAATGGGGCAAACATGTCATTTCAGCAATGAACGCCCCATTATGGCGGTCACTTGGCGATGCCCCAGAGGTATGGCGTTTTGAATTCTTTGTTCAACAAAGGACACGAAATAACTGCGTGGGGCCCATGGTTCATGTCCACAGTGGAAATATTACACCTTTCGGTCAATATGGCGGACCTTAAGTGACGCCATATTGGTATGGCATATTGGGTTCGCGGACTTTGGCGAACTTCTTGACGACATAAATCAAGAATCAAAGTGGGGCCTATGTACCAAGGGCATGGATATTAATTACACGTTTGAAAATTAACCCCTCCCAAAAGCTACACTTTAGGGATGCCATACCGGAAATTTAAAGTGGGAAATAACGTTGTCTATCAGCTCCCAAAGCCTCGGCGTGGGGCCTATGATACATACAAAAACCTTCTTGGCTCCAGGTCTATTATACTTGCAGCTCTATTACAGTGAAAAGAAATATTATTATATTATATTATTTAACTGAACCGCTTGACTTACAGTGTTAGAATGTAGGAAACCTTGCATTAGAACCAATTGAGGCAATGCAGGGAATACAAAAACTATAAAAAAAAGTGCGTGGAAGGGTATAAAGGAGGTCCCTATGGTCTAAGAGCTGGAGCCAAAAAATCATCGTCACATCAGTTTTTCCTGTAAAACATGTTCATTTAGTATAGTTAATTATGTTTCCGCGCAGGCTGACAACCTATTGGATTCAGGGGGTAGCAACAAGGGTTGAAAGTGCAAAATCTTTGGGGAAAAAATCGTCATCAAAAATATGCTTCAAAATTTACCCAGTTGAAGGTCTTACCCCCTTAGCTGAAATCCCAAGGGGCTGACAGATAGGTGGATACAAAAGGTGGATACAAAGGGGTGGATACAATACGGGTAAAAGGGTAAAATTTGGGCAAAAAACCTTTATCGATAATATGTCAGCCATTTCGACCACTTAAATTTGAGCCCCTAAGGTGTCTTAATCCAAAAGGGCTGACAGTTAGGTGGATACCGAGGGCAGTAAAACGGGGTCAAATTATAACAAAAATAAATCGTTTATTATTATTATCAGTAATACCACTTTAGATATTTTAATAAAATTTGGCATACATTTACTATGTATCAAGAGGTATTTTTTAGTGTATTCCTTTTTTTTATTTCCACCAGTGGCGTTCGTAAGGAATTTGACCTTCCTATTTTGGCAAATATTGATGGTACGTCATTAATTTCCCTTAAAATAAAAAAATATTTTTGAAATCCCCAATCATTTATAAGCAAAGTTGATCACTTGATTTTTTTCAATCCGATGCACGGTTTTGCTTAAAAAAATAAAAACCATTTCTTTGCATGATCATAACAATATCGGTAAACAATATCACCATGCAGAGAAATATCTAGATTTAATTTTTCTAGGTAAAAACCGTGCGTCGAACTAAAAAAAATATGAGCAGATTTGATCTCTTGATATTTTTTTAGTCCGACGCACGGTTTTTACCTGAAAAGATTAAATCTAGATATTTCTCTGCATGGTGATATTGTTATAATCATGCAGAGAAATGGTTATTTTTTTAAGCGAAAACCGTGCATCGGATTGAAAAAAATCAAGTAATCAACTTTTCTGGGGATTTCAAAAATATTTTTTATTTTTAGAGAAATCAGTGACGTGCCATCAAAATTTGCCAAAATAGGCAAGTCAAATTCCTTACGAACGCCACTGATGGAAATAACCCCGTTTTACTGCTCTCGGTATCCACCTAACTGTCAGCCCTTTTGGATTTAGACACCTTAGGGGTTCAACTTTAAGTGGTCAAAATGGCTGACATATTAACGATGACGATTTTTTGCCTAAATTTTTACCCTCTTTACCCTTATCCGCCACACCTTTTGTATCCACCTAGCTGTCAGCCCCCTGGGATTTCAGCTAAGGGGGTTAAGACCTTCAACTGGGAAAATTTTGAAGCATATTTTTGATGACGATTCCCCAAAAAATTTTGCACTTTCAACCCTTGTTGCTACCCCCTGTATCCAATAGGTTATCAGCTTGCGCGGGAACATAATTAACAATACTAAATGAAGATGTTTTACGAAAGAAACTCCATATTACTGATGACAATAATTTTTCGGCTCCAGCTCTCCGTCTACTATCATTTCGGTTAATTCTCTATAGGTCTGTTTGTTATTTAGAAATAGTATACACTTTTATACACCTTTATCAAAGATGTATTTCAGGATTAGGTGTGTATAAAAAGTGTAAAATAGTGTAAACTATTCCTAAATAACATATATCTTGAAAACGACTTTCTTGGTTTTCTAAAGATATTTTTTACTGTCGCAGTTAACTAAAAAGGATGTTTTTGAACATATATATTTCAAATTAGTTAAATTTCTATGTGAATCTGCCTATAGCTTCCTTAATTTTTTCACGTGGCGATGGTTCAAGGCTTTCTAAATTAAAAACAAAAACTATTTTAAACTTGCCGCTTTGTTTTGGTTTAAGCCAGAACAAGTGTCGCAGGAAAAACACGCAATTGTTATTAAGGAATTTTTCTAGCTTGCGTTAATTGTATTATTACGCTTTAATTGACACCTACTAAGAATATGTAGAGTTAGAAGAGCCAAGAAAACCCTTGTTAGCAAGATAAATTGCCGAATTGGATTATATAATAGAAAATTATCTCACAAATGTTATCTGATAAACAAAAAGTGGATGACAAGTTACGACTATACAGTGTGTCCCAAATTGGGCCTACATGTATTGGTAACTCGGGAACCATTAGAGCTACAGTGTTGGTTAAATTAGGAAAGTTTTAGACAATTTAATTGCAAAATTAAATCTGCTTTCAGATTTTATTTATCTTTTATGGTTTTTGAGATAATTAAGAAAAACCAAACTGGTGCATTTTTAACTTTTGCCTGTAGCTCGGAAACTACCAATTTTACGGTTTTAAGATTACTACATTATTAGAATACTTTTTTAAAAAGAAATTAATTTAAGTAAAAATATTTTTCTAACTTTATTTGTTTTTGAGATATTTACCCAAACTTTGGATTTTCATACGGACACCATATTGGATTTTTACATTTTTGAAAAGAGCTCTCCAAGAGCTTTTTATTGATGTATCACAAGTCTAGGTTTTCAGATTGCTTAAGCTCTAAAAACGATTATTTTTGTTTATTGAATAGTAGGATTAGACTACACTGCGTAATGGCCGCCCCGTTTCATAAAAAACAAATGATACGCATCTTATAATTTAAATAATGTAAATGTCAAAATTAGCGGGCATCTTATTTCTCGTTTAGAACGCCTTTAACAAAAATTCAAGTTTTGATTATTTTAAGTATTTACAATAATGGCTTTTAATTATTCCAATGATGAAAAAGTGGATATGCTAGAAATTTATTTTAAATCTAACAGAAATACAGAAGCTGCAGCACTTGCATACGAAGAACAATTTACGGAGCGGCAACAACCTAACCAAAGACATTTTAGATTCTTAGTTACGAACTTGTTAGCCTATGGATCTTTCGTGAAACCGAATCCCAAAACTTATACAAAAAATAATGAAGCAAGAGAGGCGATTATAATAAAAAACGTTAGAGATGATCCCACAACATCGGTTAGAAAAGTGGAAGAACAGACAACAATTCCTAAGTCATCTGTGCATCGGTCTATAAAAAAACACCGTTTTCATCCATACAAACCACGTATTGTCCAGGGTTTTCAGGGGAATGATTTCAATAGACGAATAATCTTTAGTAAATGGTTTATTACTAAATGTCAACAGGTACCCAATTTCCAATCCAAGGTTCTCTGGACAGACGAAACCCGGTTTACAAATTGTGCAATTTTTAATAGGCACAATTATCACTGCTAGGATACAGAAAATCCACATAATTTAGATGAAAGGCGGCTACAAACAAGGTTTGGCTTTAATGTCTGGTGTGGCATTATAGGTAATTTAAAATGCACCTTTAATTTACGTCTTACAAGTAGATAAAGCATTTATTTTTCTGTTTTGGACAACCGTTTAATTGGACCATTTATTTTTAAAGAAACTCTGAATGGAGATAGGTATTTGCTACTCCTGGAAGAACCGATTTTACCGGCCATTAGAAATACAGTTCCGCCAAATGATATGAATACTTTGTGGTGCTAGCAAGACGGATGTCCAGCGCACAGTACCAGGGAGGTGATGGAGGTCCTTAATACCTTTAATGACAACATAACTTCTAATATTGGGCCAATTGCTTGGCCAGCTAGATCGCCGGACATCACACCCTCTGATTTTTACCTATGGGGACACGCAAAAAATGAGGTATACAAGTTTTCTTCGCCCGAAACTAGGCTGGAACTAGAACACGGGGTACGAGATGTGTTTGCTTCCATCAACCGAAACACGTTACGCCGAGTAACCCGCAAGGTGTTGGAAAAATGCGAGAAAGGTGTGGAAAATGGAGGACGACATGTACTGTAATTTTATTTTCTTGTTTACTGATACATTTTTGCTTTACAGTTGTATTTAATTATTATCAGTTTAAGGTAATATTAGGAAGTATTAATTTTTGCAAAAAGCATCACTTTTTTTGTATGTTTTAAATTTTGTTCTCACAAAAGATCCATAGGGTAACAAGTTTATCACTAAAAATCTTAAATGTCTATGGTTAGGTTGATGCCACTCCGGATGCGTATCATTTGTTTTTTAAGAAACCGGGTGGACATAAAAACCTAGACTTGTGATACATCAATGAAAAGCTATTAAAGAGCTCTTTTCAAAATTGTAAAAATCCAATATGGCGTCCGTATGAAAATCGAAAGTTTGGGTTAATATCTCAAAAACAAATTAAGTTAGAAAAATATTTTTACTTAAATTAAATTCTTTTTAAAAAAGTGTTCCAATAATGTAGTAATCTTAAAACCGTAAAATTGGTATTTTGCGAGCTACAGGCAAAAGTTAAAAATGCACCATTTTGGTTTTTCTTACTTATCTCAAAAACCATAAAGGATAAATAAAATCTAAACGCAGATTTAATTTTGCAATTAAATTTTCTAAAACTTTCCTAATTTAACCAACACTGTAGCTCTAAAGGCGCGTACAGACATAGAACAAATCTTCGTTTCGCAACATCGTCGCGCAACAATTTTTTGTTACGCATCGAAGTTCTGTGTTTCGATAAATTATTGGGTAACAAAACAACGTCGTATAACCTATAGCAGAACATTCTGACGTTCCATCTTTTTCCATGTACCATTTTAATTAATAAAAATAAATGTATTGGCGCGCTCTTGTTACGCATTCCCGTCAAAACTTGCAAACAGACGACGCAACATCAGCCCATATCATCTCTTTGAAGTGACGCTGAAAAACCGATAACTGATGGGACGCCGTGATGTTCCGATGTTACCGAGTTACGCTGTTACCATGTACCGTCCACACATGTTACGCGAACATGATACGAACGTGTTACGATACGATGTTTTGTTCTATGTCTGTACGCGCCTTATTGGTTCCCGAGTTACCAATACATGTAGGCCCAATTTGGGACACACTGTATATCCGTATTATTTATTCTTTATTTGGATACAGCCAGGATGGCTTTAACGTTTAGGAATTTCTATAGATTAAAAAGCTTCTGGCGAGAAATTTTTCTTTCTGCAATTTTTCTATCTGCGCACGCGCCTTTTGTGATTTTTAAAAATTGCAATTTTTTTGCATGCGATAAGAATACGGAAAGCAGCAGCAAGCTATTTTGATAAAAAGTTTAGTAATTTTTAATGATCCAACCCTAAAACATTTTGTAAGTATAAAATTAACTAAACCTAAAGGCGCTTCGAGCAATGGTCGAAATATATTTATAAAAAATAATAAAAAAATACATTTGTGAATTTATTTTATATTTATAAATTTTAAAAATAATTTAAGTCGTTTATAAATTTCGGTAAGTTCATTGGCTGTAATAGGTTTCAAATTGAAAAAACTTTAAATAAAATTACATTCAAAAGAATTTCAGCCCAGAAAAGTATCAAACTGCAAAAACACCTTTAAGTACTTATCTACCGTAAATATCTCTAATAAAAGACTGCTTATTAATACATAAGTTAAAGTCTTGCAGGTTTTAAAAAGAAGAAAAACCCACTGTAAAAAGTAAAAAAAAGTGGTGGTTTGGTCAACTTCCCTACAGATTCTTATTAAATACAAGGAAGATTATATTATATTTTGTAAAATTAGGAAGATTATTAGGGTTATTCTTTGAACGGAATCTAGAATGCGAAGAAACCATAACATAAAGTTTAAACTGAATCTAAAAATTAAAAAAGATACTTAATATACTCATAAAAGCACAATAACACTTAAAACAGGATAAAAACTGTTACTCGTAATAAAAATAAGCTTTTTGGGCGCCTGCAAAAACTGGCCTACACTGTATTTTGTCTGTTAATAAAAACGAATAAATGTACCTTAAAATCAACAACCTTATCTTAAGTTTAACACATAACATTAATTTTAATTTATAAATAACAAAAGTTTATTTTAGGGAAATTTAAATTAAAATATTTAAATTCTGATAAGGCTTAAATAATTATGCGTTGACTTAAGTTATCAGCAGCCTTAAAAGTTTGGTTTTATATGCGACATTATTTGTTTTAAATGTCCAATCAAAAGGTCGCTTAAGGTATTTCAAAAAGGTAAATATAGAGCTAAATTTCGATTCCTCATGAGATCACGTGACTAAAAGCAGTTTTATTTCTAATTTACAATTTAGCCGATTAAAGTTAATGAAAAAAAAGTTAAATTATTTTGAATTGGGAATGTCTGGTGTATGCAACAATATGTATGCAATTACGTCAGTATGGTCAGTAGCAATGTTTTCCTGACCTAATCGACTGATATTTTGTGTCTTAAAACGAAACAACCGCAATTCTTGATATATGTTTCTACCAAGGTAATTTTTGAGTCGATCGAATAAAAACGGCACATTGTAATAACTATTAAATTTTTTATATTCTTGTGTGTTTCATTTTTAATATATTATTTATATTTAAAAAAATCCGATACATGGTAACAGAATATATTTTCTTTCTAGACAGAGCTTTCTAGGGCTTCGTCGATGGAAAATCTGGATGTCGGGCTCGAAGCCGCCAGAAATTATAAAAAAATTAAACAATGCAAGACACAAATTAATGGCGGTCAAGCCAAGGACTGCTACTGGTATTGCGCATATCCGGTTTCTGTGAGTTCTGACGCTTTCCGCTGCGCGCCCTCATCTTCCGACATGTAGGTTTTTATCGCGTGACTTCACTGGTCGGAGGACAAAAAAACTCCAGAATATATTTTGTTACTTTAGTTTTGTCAAGTGTAGTCCAAGGTACATGAACGGATAACAGACGTCTACGCCATCTGCTGACCAAAGGGCGCAGCATACTCCACTCAACTTGCGGTGTTACTGACTTACCAAGCTAAAGTATTGTAAGAAACATTTGGAAATGCAAACCCTATACTTGTAGTACGGACTGTTAACTAGTTTAGTTAATTTCTTAACTAACTTTGTAAAGATTTTACGTAACAACATCTTGTGACGTTCCGATCTATATCAAATTTTATCAGACAAGTTAGTCGAAGGGGATAATTTCTAAAAATCCTAATACTGATTCAGTATGTATCTTTACAAAGTTTGTTAAGAAATTAAGTACACTATTGTTAACAGTACGTACAAATAGGAGATATACATTTCCAAATGTTTATAACATTATTTTAGCTAACGGAAAATATGTTAATCATTTATTAAAAGCTAAAGGTAGGTACGTACTTATATTTTCAATAAATTAAAAATTATTATATTTCTAGTGCAAAAAATAAACTGCTAAAGTGTTGCTTTAATTTGCAAAAAAAAAAATCTTGCGCCGCGCCATCCATTAACGTTCAGTATATTTTTTTTACAATTTAAAAATGGTTTTTTCTAAATATTATTGCGTTCTGGGTAAATAATTTTTATGGATAAGTTTTGAATTATCCTAAAAAAGTCAACTTCCAATATTAAACTATTTAATTTTTCTCTGACATCTATAAGACCCCCTTGTCTAATTTAACGGCAATATATTTAGTTTCTGTTGAAACTTCTAAGATCCTAAATTTTCCTTCAAGCCGTTTATTAGGGCCAAGTAGTTACGAAATAACGTTAATAGGACCCGAAACTAATCAAAAGCGGTTAAACTTAACCTTAAAAGGAATTACAGACTCTACAGAAGCCTTAATAAGACACGTAGAAAGTTAACATTTCAAACGTTTAATATTTGGGATATATAAGCACTAATAAACGACTACCTAGATATTATAGGTTCTGCACAAAATAAGAAATTTGTAAAAAGTGGTGTTGATTACGGTTAAGCTAAAAAACACAACCTGTGAGCTATTTATTCTGAATTAATTTTTACATTTGCGATATGTTAGCAGCAAAAAAATAAAATTTAAAGATCGTACCTTGTTTTTTTATGTGCAATCGCTGCATAGGGGCACGAAGGGGATCACCTTTAAGGTGTGTGTTCCTTTTATTTAATACGATTACGATTTAAAAAAAAAAGCAATATATATTATTATTCATGAGGAAATGTCAATACTTCAGGTACGTAGTCAGGGTCCAAAAATAAACCTAAAAGTGTATACAAATATGGGTCCCCAAGGCCTTCGTTTCCGAAATACAGGGTGTTAAAGTTTTCATTTAATTTTTTATTTTTTAAATAAAATCTATGATAATGTAAATATTAGAGTAGAATTTGGTATCCGGGGGTTTTTTGGTATGACGGACTCGAATCTAATCTTAGTACGGCTATTACTTGTAGGAGGAGCCACCTACACCCCTTTTTACTATTTTAAACAATCACTTTTTGGTACGGCACTATTACATTTTTTAGTAAATTAAATAACTGTTTTGTCATTTTTCGTCAAAAGGTATACCTATTAAAAAGTCGATATGACAACCGTTTTCGAGATATTTGGATTTAAAAAATAAGCTGACACGATCTGATTTTATTATAGCAAAAAAAAATAAACAAATGTATAATTGAACGATATGTATTTTAATTGTCAATAAAATTATTGTTTTTTAATTATGTTTAGTAAACCATAAAAAAATATAAAAAAATAAAATTATTATTGATATATATATATATATAAATATATTATATATATAATATATTTATATATTATATATATATAAATATTATATATATATTATATATATATATATATATATATATATATATATATATATATATATATATATATATATATATATATATATATATATATATATATACTACATACATACTAAGTATCTTAGTCTTTACATAATATTTTAAAAAATGCGTTATCCCTTAAGGAAATACGACAAAGTATGAAAAATAATTCTAATTTGATATCTCAAGTATTGGAAATTTTTATAAAACGAAAGGCATTATCAAGAATTATCTTATAAGGAAACCGAAATAAAACAGCCGATAAATGTGGTATATAAATTTCTTTCAGACCTAAAAAAACCACCGCTTTCAGCAAAATCGATACTCATCAACAGTTAACTCCCTAATAGAATGAGATGTACTTTTAAAAGGATATTAAAAGATTTTATCTTTTAATTAGCAGTATTTGCTAATGTGGTTTATTTCTTTATTAGCAATGTTGGATTTGTTAGTTAAACTGTTAATAATGTACGTTATGTAAGGTATACATTATTTAGAGCTATTTATATGAAAATACAGACCAAAACTTAAAAAAATCGTTTTTTAGGTGATTACATTCACGAAGAAACCGTGTTTTAGATTCTCAGTAATTCAATCATATTTAAAAGGATCTAATGTTCAATAACTCAGCTTTTTTAATAGGTTTTTTTAAACAATACTTTAAATTTTTTAAGTTTTAAATTTATAACAGCAAATGTATATCAAAGAATTAAAAATTATGAATTATTAAAGAAAAATTAATACAGATCTTTTTTTAACAATATAAAATTTATTTCAATTTTATGAAAAAGTCCAAACGTCCAAATTTTAAGACTTTTAAATCCTAAAATTTAAAATTAATCATATATTTATTATAGTTAATAACTGTATTAACTATTTTTTTATCAAGTACATTTTGTTTTTAATTTTCTTTCCATGTTTTTATATGTAATTTATATTATGTCAAAAAAATCCTTTACTTTTTCTTTTTTTGATATTGTATACTTTGTATACGATGTAATTTTCTAAAAAAATAGTATATAATTTTTATTTGTGTGTCTTAATAATATTATTCCTATGTGGAGACTTCTTTTATTTTTTCCCTTTTTATTTAATTTTTGTTTAACCCACTGTTATTACTTCATGATATAAATTATAGGAATTGTTTTTTTCCTCATTTATACAATTTTTGTGTAAATTTTGTAAAACAAAATGGCAGTATGAGCATCAAAGTTGAATACCGCCACTACGTTTACTTACCACTTGTAATTAAAGGCATTTATTATAATTATTATTTTATGTATAATTACGTCATCAAGATTCAAAAACAGCATAAAATATGTTCACTTATTATGTGATTCCAAAAAAACAAAAATTCTTCAAAACTGTACAGGGTTATCCAACAAGAACTAGAAAGACCGCTTTTATGTCTATACCTGTACTTTTATAAAGAAAAACTGAAATAGTCATCTTATATAACTTTTTTCGCCGAATCCGAATATAATGAATAAAAAACTAACCATTTCTAGTTCGTAAAAAATATAAACAATTTAGAACTTGATTTTTTAGTTCTCTGAATGACACTATCATCAAAGGGCGAATCTGGCAGGTATTAATGGCAAGGTAAACCAACATTTTCTTGATTTAAATGTGCAAAAAACGTTTTTGAATTAAAAATATATTATTTTAAATCAAAATATATATAAGGCATCGGATAATTACATAAAAAAATGGGGCATTCCGTTTAAAAAATATGAAAATGACGCTTAGCAGTTTTATTTGATGTTTAGTTGTTTTTCAATCATCATTTTCGGAATCGGCGAAAAAATTATATAAGATGTCTAGCATAGCAGGTTGGATAACCTTGTACCACGCCATAAGTTTTTCTACTAGGTTTTAAAAACCACAGGTAGTATGAACGTAGATTATATCCGGTTTAAATCTGAGAGTTTCCGTTTAGTATATTTAAAAAAATAATAATAAAAAAGCATGCCGAGATTTAAGCCCGGATCGGATCGATAATATTCCAATTTAAATATTTTCTTATTTTCCATAGACATACAGTTACTTCACATATCATTCTTTCTAGCACTCGATAAAGTAACTGATCAAACGGACACCACTTACCCTCTAGCATATACCCAAAATAATTTCTTGAGGTAAAATTATAAACTTTTTATAAATCTCTACTTGATTTAAAAATATATATATATATTATTATGTTCTAATTTTAAATAAAAAAGTAACAGTAAAACAACAATTAAAAATCTGTCTATGCTGTAAGAAATACCCTAAGAAAATTAGAGGAATGATGAATGAATGAGAATGAGGAAATGAGGTCTACAGAAAAAAAAGGTGATAAGAAATTCTGCTGATAAAGGAACTTTTACTAGTACAGGTAATAAAGCTATTTATAATCAAATTTATTTAAAAAATACATGCAAACAGACTTTAAAAGAGAACTTTTATGAAGAAGAAATAATAAAAGACAACAAGAGAAACGAAAAACAATAAAGATAAGTTCAAAAGAGACAAACAATTTGTAAGATTATCCTTCTCTTTAATAATCTAGTGAATAGTGTCAACTTCCGGTTTTGCTGACATCGTTTAATTCGAATTCGCTATTAATAATTTGGAAGCTTTAATCTCGAGACATAAATATCACTTTTTTACAACGTTATTTTAAAAACGTTTAAGCAACGTTTATCATTATCTTATTTTGTAATAAAATACATATAAAAAAATGTTTCTATTAAAAAACATAACCTTAAAGGGAAAAAATATAAATTTGGTGTTTAATTTTACAGGCTAACATACTTCAAACAAAAAGTATTTTTTATATTCCTTTGTTTTGTACAATCAAGCATTTTATTATCGGCTTTTTTTAATTTTGCATAGGAAATTTTTTATAATTCTGATTCCTTCCATACATTCAACAAAATCATTGACAAACTGACATAACATTTTCTGAAAATTTACCGTATTTATAGACAGCTAAGTAAACCAGTGTAAAATATAATATATTAATAAATAAATCAAGACATAAATGTGCTTTTTTTAATTTAAGAGTAATCCCTTTCACTTTTTATTGCTTAAAATGTATTTCTTAATACAAAGTAATTTTTAAAATCTTACCAAACATTTCTGATATCTAAAGTTTAATTATTTATACTTTTTTACAAAGACTCATCGCAAAATACACTAAACCCAAAACTCCGGATCCCCGTAAGAAAGTCTCATTATACCATTAAAATCCTTCACTAAAAGTCCACTTAAAAACTTTCACAAATCCACTCCTCCAAGTACCCATTTTAATCAGCAACCACAATGTAACATTAAATTTCTCTATCTAGCTCACCCTGCTCTAAAACTCTAACTTTAAGTATATAGAGCGGTTTCCAGCTGATCGAATCAGCAGAGCGCACTGCTAGAGGGCTCTAAACAAACTGATGTAGAGCAGTGGCGGTTGTGCCCGCCGAAAATTCGGAAAGCAGAACGCTGGAAAGTGAAAATCGCTGGCGGGCTACAGGAAGGCTTGGTGACGCAATACTTCGCAACCACGCTTTGTTACAATTTTTACCGGGTGACATAAAAAAGCACAACAAAAAATAGATTGTATAACGCATCAATATAATAAATGAAAATATACTATATTTTTACATGATATATCGTTAGTAAACTATTTCTTAAACATTAAAAAAAACTATAAGACGAAATACTGCTAAACAGTAGGGACTGTTAATTTGTTTAATTTTATTAAAAATGGTAATAGATTACATAACAAGTGTGGTAAGTAGACTTTAGCGCACGCAAAGTGAAGTTTGCAAAACGAGCCAAAGGCGAGTTTTGCATTCACTTAAGTGCGCTATAACCGTTTATCACTCGAGTTATGTATAGTATTTTATCTACAACCATCAGGTTTTTTGGGATAATAATTTTTCTTTGACGTTTATCCCAATTTACACTAGAAATTGATTAAATTACCAGTTACCTCAATCGTTGTAAGCCATTGTCAAAATGACACCACCGCAAAAAAGCCATTTCAATCGGCAGTCGTAAATATGGGAAATGTGAGCAACTTGACTATTACGTTTAACTTTTAGGTATATTATCTGTATGTTAGGTAATTTACGTGGAAAGTAATAATTGTTAAACGATGTTTAAATAAACGATTTTTGAAAAGTCTATAGTACAAATGATCTTATCGCACTAGTGCGGTAAAGTAACAGTTACCACACTAGTGCGGTAAAGTGTTAATTACCACACTTAAAATAGGGTTTGTAACCTTAGTTACCGCACGGTTGTAGATAATAGTAGATTACATAACAAGTGTGGTAAGTAGATTTTTAGCGCACGCAAAGTGAAGTTTGCAAAACAAGACAAAGGCGAGTGTTGCATTCACTTAAGTGCGCTAAAACCGTTTACCACTCGAGTTATGTAGAGTATTTTATCTACAACCATCAGGTTTTTTTGGGATAATAACTTTTCTTTGACGTTTATCCCAATTTTACACTAGAAATTGATTAAACTACCAGTTACCTCAATCGGTTTGAGCCATTGACAAAATGACACCACTGCAAAAGAAAGCCATTTCAATCGGCAGTCGTTAATATAGGAAATGAGCAACTCGACTATTACGCGAAACTTTTAGGTATATTATCTGTATGTTAGGTAATTTACGTGGATAGTAATAATTGTTAAACGATGTTTAAATAAACAATTTTTGAAAAGTCCTTAGTACAAAAATGATCTTACCGCACTAGTGCGGTAAATAACAGTTACCACACTAGTGCGGTAAAGTGACACTTACCACACTTAAAATAGTGTTTGTAACCTTATTTACCGCACGGTTGTAGATAAAATATGTTAAATTAACTTTTATTATCCAACAATTAGAAGTAAGAGTTTTATGTTTTTTAAATAGTATTTACCCTGTCTTTCAATTGGCAAGATGGCAAAGGATCCTCAGTTATCTTATTTTTTGGGGTTTGTTCAAAAGGAACCGCTAACTTAATTTGGTGCATTTACTTTCTTTTTAGTTTCTATCATACATATTAATGCTTTCCTAAGAACAATAGGTTTACAAGAAAATTCTAGAGAGATTAATACTCACTAGTTTTTTTTTTATTTTTATGCAACTGTATTTAACTTAATTTCTTTTATTGCCTGGCGACGGGTATGGCAGTTTGGATGTATTTTGTACGAGTCACAAAATGCAAACGCGAGAACAAGCGGACCCGGGTTAATTTAAGATGCTTTGTCTTTAAATTTTATCATTCTTAAAAGGAATATAATTTCTAAAATACCCTTGTACGATAAGAATTACGCCCAGTCACGTTCCTGTCTTTTAAAGTCCTTTTAGAGCCGAAGCCACTTGCATCGTTGTCACAGTAAAAACAAATAGAGCACTACATACACGGATTTAAAAGCCCGTTGATCGGGTTATTTATGAATTAAGTAAGAAGAGTTTAAAAGCGCTAGCATGCATAATATGGATTTAAGACAATGTTTTTGTCACATTGACATTTAAAAGTTAATTATTGACGGATGGTAAATTAGTAGATAATCTTGTCCCTTGTGCAATAAACACCTTTTGCACTAGTTGCTAAAATACCTATTTTATTTTGTAACGTTATGCAAACATAAAAATCAATACATATTTATTTGCAATTTATTAAAACAATTTAAACATACTTTTTTGGAAAAAACATAAAACGGATCATTTTCATCAATGATGAGTAAATAATCCTGTCCCATGTGCAATTAACACCTTTTGCTATCGTTACGCCAAAAGTTTTCAAAATAAAATGCATATTTGATTGCGATTTGATAGAAACAATTAATTTACACGTTTATGGAAAACTTAAAATAAACTGACTCTAAATTTTACAAAACTTGACTAATTTTCAGAACATGGTGTGTCTTAACAGGCTATATATTAGCCGTTTTAATAAGACATTTGAAATTAAAATCTGTAAGTCGACATTTTTGAAATACTCACTTCTTACAATAGTGATAAATTTTAATTGTCATGATTTTGCTTTCCTAATTAAAATGCCATGTTTATTTTATTTTTTTTTAATAAAGTACACTAATAACCCTTAGTTTAATTTCTTAAATACCGCCAATTTTAGCCAAAACGAAAAACCTAATTTTTTATGTTTTGATTCTAGATTTTTTTTTCAAATCAAGCTTAATTTTAGAAACCATACATTTTAGGAGCAGCATAAGCGCAAAAAAAATGGAAATAAATATATGGTGTTTTTGCTGGGTTTTTAAACAATTTTTTTAAATATTTTCTTTATAATATTATTCAGATGTATTAAAACATGATTATTTAAATTTTGGAGCAATAGATCATACTTTTTTGTTTCTCAAAAATTAAAATTCAATCACAGACTAATCGTTTTAATTAGGGCTGGCAGAAGGCTTTCAATTTGTGTCGTCACTTGCCACTCGCTATTGTCGAAATTCTTAGTAATCAGGAACTTACTAATTGCATAAGGAAAATGCTCTAAAGGTCGTGGGGCGTTATAATCAAGACTTAGCTTTCGAAATATTCTCTAGGGAGTATGCGAATTTTAAAAAATTAAGAAATTTTACTTAAAAAGGTTAAGGTTAATTTATATAGGTTTACAAACTAACATATGAGACCGTTAAAAACGAATATATTATCAGAGAATTCAGAAATTACATATACTAGTAAAGCCGTAAGTAATAACTTAACAAAAATTAACTTAATATTATTAAAAATGAATCAGGTAAATAAGTCTTTAAAAACGGACAATAGACAAAATGGGATTTCAAAACCAAACATTTTAAGCACTAAAACATTAAAACACCAATTCACAACCGAAAATTTTTAAATTAAAATTAGGACATTAGTGGCGGTTTTCCTTTTACTAATCCATTTTTTATTATATTTGTTTCTATTTTTTTTTATTCTGCTATATACTACTAACATCACCTAACCATTTTGCCTTAGGAATTAAAATGTTTAGTTTAAATCATATATACTACTAAACTTATTTGGCCCACTATACTTGTAAACTCAATATTGAATAGTTCAACTGTCAACGATGTAATTAAGCAATGAGTGGATTCTAACCAATGTATTTTTATGTAAGTAAATTACAATTAAACAATGACTTTGTAATCTTATTTTTTACGGCTTCTTGTTTCGGAGATGGCCGTTTAACTTATTTAGTCACCAAAGTTGGTTTTTATTGGACTATTTGATTTTGTTTTTGTTAAAAGTGAAAAATTGCCTAAACATTACTGTTAACAGTTTGCGATGAGAAAGTTAGTTTATTGCAGTAAAATTGGAATAGTCAAACACAAATAGGCAAAAAAGGTGGAGGAAAACATTTGAAGAATTTTTATAATAGTTAAAGATGTGTATTATTTTTAAGTTTCTACTCCCTCGGGAAGTGCCCCATGAGTTAGTCAGTCAGTCAGTAGTAAAATGGCGATTTTTAAAGGCGAATATCACAGAAACCGCTTGACATAATTTTCATAGGTAATAAGAATACTTATGTGAATTTACATACTTTATACTTTCATGTGGAACGATAACGAAGTTATGATAGGTGGTTAAAATCGGCGAAAAATATAATCGCACAAGCGCCTGTCGATAAAATCAGTCACTAATAAAAACTTTACACAGCTACCGACTAAGCAACACGTTCTTATTTAACTTATTGGTGCAATCTCCTCGTTTAGCAGAAGCTGGAGGCGTCCACGCAAAAATAATTATGTTCAGTTATGGGTGTAGTGTCACGCTTTAACAATACATATATATATATATATATATATATATATATATATATATATATATATATATATTATATATATATATATATATATATATATATATATATATATATATATATATATATATATATATATATATATATATATATATATATATATATATATATATATATATATATATTATATAAAAACTGGAAATATAATGAAATAATTTTTCTATATTCTGTGACTCACGTCAGTTTCGAATAAAACACACCCACGCACACACACACATACACACACACACATAGAGTTTGGAAATATAGTCAAGAACAAGCACAAAACTAAAATGCCTCAAAATCCAATAAGCATTTGTTCCTAAGTATAAAAAGTTATTTCTTATTATATGATTCCTGGCATTTTCTTTGTTTTTTTTTTGGAAAATTAAATTACAGTGCTTCAAACTTTGACATTATCAACTTTCGAGAGTTTTGTACACAACATTGTACGCCAAATCAGCCCCCATTGGTCTCTTCAATTATCTCACCCCTAATTAAATTAATTTCGACCCTTTAGGGTGTAAAATGATTAGGAAACATTTCACAAAGGTTGCCAAGATATGGTGGCTAGGGCAAATTTAAAAATATTAAAAAAAAATGAAAAACTTTTTTTAAATAGAAAAGTGACAGATAATTTAGAAAGAAGATAAGAGGATAAGCATATTATTATTTTTTTGGATAATTAAGCGGCCATTAAAGCTCCAGCAAACTTAGAACACCAATTCAAGATACGTTTAAAATTGTTTGCAATGCCTTTTAAATTTGGTTGGCCACAACAAAATTTGGTAAGGGTGGGTGCTAGGCAACAAAGGAATACAAGTATTAAAACATTGATTGGCCTTCCCACTAAATAAAACCACATTGGTTCTGGTCCTAGGGTCCCTACTACTGCAAGCTTAGTCAACTGATTCTTACAAACTTGCAGATCGACCATAAAAATACTTTTAAAAATTAAAAAAAGTACTGACGTTTTGGTAACAAATCTAGAAGTTACGGAGAAGTAAGAAACCGTATAAAAATAAAACAATAATTAAACTTATTTTAAATTGGATTTAAAAACAGTATTGATATTTGAGAGTTTTTTTCAGCATATGCGAAAAAAGTACAGATTTCTGCAATACAAGGTAGTCTTTAGCTTAGTAAAAATTAGAAGCCATGCCTATGGCTTCCATACCTAAGTTTGTGGAGATATAAATAAGTGGGTTAAAGAACACCAGTCACATTGCAAGGCAAATCATAATAAATAAACGCTAGATTCTGTAAAGTCAATACCTAATAAATTACTAAAATAATAAATGATAAAGAAGGATTGAAACAGTACTGATAACCAAATAATACATTAGGAAAGTTTCTGGATACCATTTGAATTTACAGGAAGGACAAAATTCATTAACAAACTATGCGATTACGACAACAGTCCCTTACAAGTGCCCTTTACTTATATACAGGACAGTATATCAAAACTTTTTGGTAGACACATATTCCTAAAAGGTTGACGACAAGACAGCATTTGTCCAGGTGTCAAACCATATCAACTAGACCTAAAACAACAAGCATATTGGTTGCTATGAGAAGGCATTTACTAATCAATTAACGGCCGAGTAACGAACGCGTTGTTAAAGTAAGCAATGGACTTAACCATGGGTTAGATTTAACGAAGGGGTAAAAATGAACACACTTGGGAACAGGGCATAACTTAATGGGAACTATTTGTCCAAAAATAATTTAGTTTAGGATTTTGCATCCAAAATCAATTAAAAAAAAAATAAAAAATAATTACCTTGCACACAATATGAAAAAAAAAAATAGGTTCGGCACTCCAACAAAAGTCATATTATACATTTTTTTCAAAAACAAGCAGCATCATAGATAGGTCAAATGACTAATACTGCAGAATGTCTTTAAATTTGGCTTTGTAACAGATTCTTTCATATAATTCATGTTTACTACATTTTATTAATACAAACCGGTATGTACATCTAAAGTAAACAAACTTATTTGCTATATTTTCCTAGAAAATTAATGTTTTAACCACTCAGCACGTATAGCGAGGAGAAAATGGTGCACTCTTATTTTTCTTCCTCTCACGTGGGGTGTTTGCACGACCAAGTTACAAGGCTGCCTCTAGTAGTTTATGCTCGAAGGTTGCGATAGATAAGTAGTAGAGTAGATTTCTAGCGACGAAAATTTTTACTAGCCTTAGAGCTTGGTGTGCTCTTAAAAGCTTAACAATAAAAAGGGGCAATTAGGTATTATGTGAAATCGTACAAAACGCTCTTGAGTCATTCCAGAATACATCTCATCTCGTGCGTGTAAAGATATACATATAATCTTTACTCTGTTTCTACAACCAAGAACATCTTTTCATTGCGATTCATTCTTAGATCAAGTTTTACACCCTAGAGTGCGATTTAACTTAGATTTCGACAAAGGCCTTGCACCGATCGGACCTATACCACATCGGGTCTTTAACGGTTTTTTTAAGTACCGCATGTTATAGCTTTGGACACGCTTTAACTTAGGAAAGAGGTTAGTAGTTATAATATAAATTTATTTCAAAATTCTTCTGTTTCTAAGAAGCATTAATGGATAATAAACAGCAGTAAGTAATAAAGCAATGGAAAAAATAGTTTTACTAATATATATTAAATTAAAAAATCAATTTTCTAGGAAAATAAAGCAAATAAGTTTATTTACTGTAGATGTCCCTACCGGTTTGTATTAATAAAATGTAGTAAACATGTATTATATGAAAGAACCTGTTAAACACCCAAATTTAAAGAGTCTGCAGTATTAGCATTTGAAGAAAATGTATAATATGACTTTTGTTGGAGTACCACACCTATTTTTTTATATTCTGTGCAAGGTAATTATTTTTTAAATCTTTTTATGCTTAATAAATTTTAAACGCAAAATTCCGAACTAAATTATTTATTTTCATCCAGTAAATTCAGTTGGCATGAAATATGCTATGTTGTCAAGTTTTGTCATTTTTCACGCTTTGTTAAATTTAGCAATTGTTAAGTCCATTGCTAAGTTTAACAACGCGTTCATCACTCGGCCGTAAGAGAGTTAGAAACGGGTAATATTTTATATAGGGACAATAAACAAAAAAAATAGGATGTTAGTCACAACCTTCTGGTTGACACTAATATCCAGAAGGATGTTAATGAGACTCCATTAGCTTTCCAAAATACCTTTTTAACTTGACTGGATACAACACACTTATTGGCTGCAGTGTCAAGGCTTTTACTAATTAATTAAACGAAAGTGACAAAGTGATAATAACATTTTTATATGAAGTAAAAAAAAACACATCGTTAACAATGTTTCTTAAAACTTCCTTTATAAAGTAGGAGAATCCAAACTCCAATAATTCGGATTCTCCAGTAATCCCGGCAAAATCAAAATTATAGTTACATACATTATGTTATTCTGTAATCCAGATATTCTGTAATTCCGTAACTCGGATCATGTTCTGCGATTCGGGATTTCGAAGATTTGATTACATTGGCACAACTTAATCAAGTATGCAAATCATTCAGTTATAATCAAGGAGAAATGGCTAAAATATGTAATATGCTACGGATTGTTACGACTGAAAATAACTCACTGATAGAATTGGAGATCAATAAAAGAATGAATGAAGATGACCAGCATTTACTGTTGCACAGTAATGACAGCGACGAAAAACTTAAGGAAGTTACTAGATTTGAAATAAAAGTAAAATTTAAGGAGATAATTCGTTGTTGCTTTAGTACATGTTTACAAAGGGCCTGAGGAAAATGGAGCAAAACTGAATATCTTATCCATGCGATCCACCTTAAGAGAACGGGCAAAGCAAGCTAATATTAAACAGAGAAAACGAACTGATTTTTTTTAACCTTATTTTTTTTAGGTTTTATAATTTTTGCCTTAAATATATTTGCTTTACTTTCTGTGTATAGTACAACTTATTTTAGTTTATATTTAGAACTAGGTATATACAAGTACTTATTTTTGGTGATATTTAATATTATGACACTAAATTGCATTTTGAGTTAATAAATCACTAAAGTACATATTATGTTTTTAGTATATTTTATTACTTTTAAAAATATTTCAATAATCCGGATATTTTACTCAGATTGCCTCGGATTTCATTGATCCGGATTAGCGGAGCTTTAACTGTTATATTATCTTATAATGCATATTCCAAGCATCAAGCTTTGCATGCCGGATTACACGATCTAGCAAAACATCTTTTGGTGACAATAATCATAACCAGCATTTTATGCGTAAAAGGGAATAACTTGGCAACCCTGTAAAACACAAAGGAGTCCTTAAAGAAAACAGGAAATGGGAGACGAAGCAAAGTTTTACGAGGGTATACTGACTCGTTAGCTTCGAAGTTCTAAATGCACAAAATAAATTTTCATAATATGGTACAAGTTGCCGGTCTTGTATTACAACTTAGATTAAATGTGACTAGTAAGTTGTATTACAAGTAGTGAATAGACCGTTCCGTAACAATTTTTTAAGGGATATGATAATCATAATTGTAAAGATTAAATAAACTATGGACTAAAACAATTATGCTGTTTTCTTATGCCTTGTTATAATTACATTTCTCAAAGAAAATAGTACTTTGGTTTATCAAGATGTAAGAGTCCCATATGCAGAAAAAGTTCTTGCATTAGATTTTTGGGATTTTCGTGAACAAATTATGACCAACTGTTTTATTTTATTAACTACTTAAACAAAGATAAAACAGTAGTCTGCCTTTTCACGAAAAAGCACATGCGCACGGATCATTTTTAAATTACTTCATTTTCGACAGTAGATTAAGAAATTTATATTATAAAATTCAAAATATTCAAACATCCCCCATATTTCCCACACCTGGTTTTCCTGGACTGTCACTGTCTTTTAATCTGTCCCTACAAGACAAAGCGGATGTTTTTTTGGAATAAAAAAAGTTATCGAAACTATAAAGAGTCAAACTATTTTGTTGATTGTAAGGTTTGCAGAAGTTGCAGGATAATTGTTATAATTTATTACTTTGATGTATAAACATAAGAAAAAAATATATTCATTATTTCTTTTTTGATAGTAGATAAAGGACATAATTATATACTCTTGTATTATCACGCCCCCAACTGTTTTTCTGCTTTTTTTGAACATCATTTCACAGTGGACTCTCCATTTCTTTTGATATTCCAGAAAATAAAAGGCTACGAAAATCCAGATAATTAGAACTAATTAGTTAATAAAAGATGTTATTACTGACAAGACATTTTTTTTTTAATTTAGTAACTAGTAAGTTATTTTAGGTTTTTAAACAGCAAAGAAATTATAACAAGATTATAATTTTTTTCAATGGGAAGTAGATATCTAGGTGTTTATGGTGTTATTTATCTCGCCAATATCATTAAAATTGGACAACCAAATTACGGCCAGAACTCCGCTGGTACGGTTTCAATTTCAAAAAAAGTCAGTTTTTATTTGATAATGTAGTCAATAAACAAATAAGAGAAGAAATGTTTTTTAATGGTTGGCACATACCGAATATTGTCAACTATTTTATGTCTACCGATATTGAAAAAATAACATAAAAGCTGCATGATACAAGTAAGACAAAAGACATATTAATAAACTTTAAGACAAAAGATGTAAACATTGTTCTGCTAACTTTTTTTTTTAATTAGTCACCATTTACACTAAAGAGCTGATTAAGCTAATGAAATTAAAAAAAAAACGAATACATATGTTAAGCGCACGAGGGAAATTGGGATCTCAAAATTTGGGGCTTAATATAGTGGCGTTAAAATTTTTTAAATAGTTTATAAAAATAAAATTTGGAATTTTGGATTTTATTTTTTTTTTCTAATGTTATTTACGGATGTGGTTAAAAAGAAAAATGCTTTGTATACCACTTTTTTATGCAGTAGAATATGGTTGTACATATTATTTTTAAATTCAATTTTTTAAACAAGGATGTTTTTTTACACTCAACGTCCAGGTATATAAAAAAATTAATCTCACCTTGAAAAGTGATCCAATGACATAATGACTTAAGTCGGGATAATAAGGATAAAAAGAAGCACATACTAAGCTTTGAATGTCAGGGATCATCTACACCAGAGCCTTCCCTTGGAGTGACCAAAACCACAGCACGAAAGCAAACCAAGGAGTGGATCCGAAACAAACACTAGGAATACTGGGAAAACGTCAGTAGAAGAAAACATGGAAAAGGCTTTATAAATGGCCCATTCAAACGAAGGAACTACTCAAACAAGTAGGAAAATACTTCGCATAACAGTAGGGCTGCTAAAGGGCACGATAACCTAAGAGGACACCTACACAAGATAGGCTCATACAATGGGGACCCAAGTTGCAGAATGTACGATGAAGGGGAGGAAACAGCCTACCACATCCTGTGCGAATGTGAAGCGTTGAATCACAAAAGACAGGCATTATCGGGGCAATAGAAAATGAGCCCACAGAAATATATTAACAAACCAGTCTCGGGGTTATACAGACTTGTAGAAGGACAAGACTAATGGGAGGAGCCAAGTCCAAGAGCCTGCGCTGCCTCCGGTAGTAAATCAAGACTCGAAAAATCTTTGGATACAATAAAAATCTTCAAAAAACATAGAATATTAAATAGATACCCCATCTATTTTTACAAAAATGGATACAGAAATAGTTAGTCTTTAAATCTTAGCTATAACTTTTCCATTCTAGATACTATTTATTTACGTTGTTGTAAAAAACCAAATTTAAAATAATTCCTATGCCATCTTAAATATAACTGTTCTTCTGAAGGACTACAAACCAACCAATCACAAAACAAATAAATTAACAGTTGTGCGGCATATTTGCAAATTTAAATTGTAACCTAAATTTCAATTGCATAATTTATTAAAGCACTTTGGTGCCTAAAGCGTTTTTCGTATGCTAATTTGCACACCAGTTTATGCAAATCAAATTACTAAATTGTCGAGAATTAACAAAGCAAACACGTGGAAACAAGAAGTGAAGAACCAATACACTGCTTAAATAAAATAAGTCATTAATTAAAGATTAGTCATATTTTTGTTTGTTAAAACAAAATATTTAATAACTAAAATAAAGATGGGATTTGACTTCTATTTTTGTCAAATTTGAGATTTTTAGACAAAATGATAAAGAACAGAGTTTTCGATTAACTGCAGAAGTAAAAATAAGTTCTAATAATGATATTTACCACGCAAATTTTCAATTACCAATAAGTCAATTTTTACGAGCTTTAAAATATTTAGTGCAAAATTATCCCAAAATACGACAATGAATCAGTCAAAAATCGACGTAGGCTAGTTCTGATTTAAAAAAGATCTAATTTGGTAATAATGCTTTAAGCATATATTAACGTTTAGTTTCAAATATACTAAGTGTCACACAAATCCAAACACCTACTTAAAATAACAATATTTGATAGTGTTTTTAATAAATGCTTAAGAAAAAAACTATAAACAAATGATCAAATTTTAATTCATTTTGGCATAGGTCATTTGGTCAATGACCTCCCAATATTTTTGACTAATATTTATATAATATTCCTAATAATGATATAAATGAAAAAAACTATTTTTTTCAATCTTTTAAATTTTCCTTTATTATTCTAAGCATATAAACTCGTTGATCAATTACTGGATTCCACAAGCTTCGCGCAGCGATCTCCAGATCGATGGTTTCGTTTGTTGGCCAAAAACCGGGCTGCCTGACTTCACTGACCGCATTGTTTTAAATGGAGCCGAGTCGAGTTTTCCGTTTGTTGTTTGTTTGTTATACGGTTATTATAGAACGGATTATATACGATTTAAGGAATTTATTTTTTGTTGGTGTATGTTTTTGTAATGTAAATTCGGAAACATTGCATTTGTTGACAATTTTGTGTACGTTACCGATGACAACTGTAGAGAGCGAGAGATGCTTCTCTACATTAAATAGAATAAAAACATTTTTACGCAAGTATTAAAAAGGCCTTTATAAATAATATTGCAAATTACAATGAAGAAATAATCAATTATTTTGCAAGTGTCAAAGACAGAAGGATTGAACTAAAATTTATGACTATTTAGGTAAGTTAAGTAACCATTTTTATTTTTTATCATATAAATATGCTTATTTTTAACCTATAAGTTACCGTCATACCTCTGGCATAGCGATATTACTTACTGTCAGGTGTGAGATTAAGATGATTTTTTTCAGAATACCCCCTTAAGGTTATGCCACAATGCAGCCAGTATTTGTGGCGCTGTTGTAAACTTATAATTCTTCTACTCAATTGTATATATATATATATATATATATATATATATATATATATATATATATATATATATATATATATATATATATATATATTATTTTATCCGTTAATAAACTTTGGTGAAAACTGATAGAAGCCCTTTATGTGTTTTTTTAATTTAATTAACCTACAATATAAAAATATATTGCATGAAACATCAAGAAAATAGAATAAATTTTAATTTAGAGATAGATAATATCTTTATATCGTCAAAAAGTTTTTTACGAATTAAAATTTAACATTCAAAGTTGCCAATTTATAAAAACACCCAAAATAATAACAATTAAGTTCTTTTGTAACAAGATGATCAAAGAAACCGCAATCAATGAGAAATTTGTGGGTAGCTGTTCAAAACTTTCTAAACATCAAAGTCCCATTTGTTGGATACCTACCCTTATTGAATAACATCCCGTTTTGCTTTAATCTATCACTACGGTTACTTGTATACTAACTACAAACGTGTATTTAGGTTGACCCTTTCTTTGGCTCTATCATTAACTGTATAATAAACTAGTTAAAATATTTTTTTATTTCTGCAGTCATAACATCCTTTTCAGTTTGCAAAAACCAATTACCGGATACATTTTCTGCGGCTTAAACTTTATTTTGTTCCAATCTTTTTGAACTTCTATATACTTTATAGAGGTCTCCGAGGAATCGTACAATCAAAATTCAGCCGGCGAACCAATTTTACACTTGTCGATTTTTTGGTTACGATTATGGATCGGGAAATAAATTAATTTTCTTATTTATATAATTTTTGATGTTAATTAAAAAACGTTTAATCTCAAATAAAAAAATAGGGTTTTAAATAAGAAAAAGGATTTCAACAGTCACATAGTAGATCCGTCAATTTGCGGGATTACCTACCTGTTTTGCAGGTCTCCAAAGCGAGACTAGTTTCCCTTTTATTTTTGGGGTCGCTGATTTTAAAACCAATGTCTTTTTCTATTGCAAATTGGCGAAGCACCCTTAAATTTGACATAAACACCCTTGAAAGGTGCTACTTTCGCAAAATTCCAACTTTGAGTCTTAAGTTATTTTAGGAACGTATTTTTTGGCTATTAACGTAAAAAGCAACTGCTTTTGTTAAATTTATTTAAAGCATAATAAAGGGATAAACTCAAATAAAAAGAATTATGTATAAAAATCATATATTTTTTTACTTTTTGCTTTCATATCGATGGTATATTGATAAACATAAATTACTTTCAACTCCCGCCCCCTTAGAGGTGTACAATATCCTTAAATAAAAATAAACTTAAAAAATAAATTTTAAAACGTTTGTTTAGTGTTATCTAATGGTTTTGAATGGGTCAGCATACATTTATTTAAGGATAGCTTACACCCCCTAAGGGGAGTGAAAACATGTTTCTAATGAACCACCCACGGTACGTTAGTATTTTGGCCTCAGCCTTCGTTCAAAGAAAAAAAAATTGTTTGCTCACTCGTCTAAAACCGTTAAATAACCCTAAAAAAATGTTTTAAAATTTGTTGTTTAGGTCACTTGCTATTTAAGGGCAATTTACACCCACTACGGGGGTTAAAATCATTTTAGTTTGTCACTATGTCATCGGCCACTTGTAGTAAAACCAAAAAATTACAAAGATGTATGACTGGAGGGCATATTTTTTTTATTTAAGGGCTGTTTTAACTTCTTTAAGTTAAATTTTAACAAAAGTCAATGATTTTTACATTACTAGTCAAAAAATATATTAGTTTGCAAATTAGATTATTTCAAAAACAATCCCATCCAGGGGTGTTTTTTGCACATTTAGGAGCCTTTCGACAATTTGCACCGGCAAAAACATTGGATTTGGGTTTAGCGACCCCAAAAGCATAAGGGGAAACAAGTCTTGTCCAGAAGACCTACAATACAACCCCCATCGCAAATTGGCGGGACCATAGGTACTAAAAGATATTAGTGAAATTATCACAAACTAAAGCATTAATATAGCAATTTATTTTATGCATAAAAAATAAATATTTTTTAAAACAAACGCTTGTAATGTTGTATTTCTAAAAATAAAAAAGTATTTAATTTACGCTGACATTTTAATAGCGTCTTAATTATAAATGTTTAAAAATATTTGCAAAAAGCCAATTACTTTTTTCGGGGTTTAACAATTGGCAATTATGAAAATAAAAGTTGCGCAGACTTCCTGTACGCGCAGTACCTGATGTACCTAGGTAAGTCAGGCAATTAGTTACTCATCTATCCAGCGAAACAACTATGTGAAATTTCTACCTAAATGAAGCCCTTTAATAAAGCCG
The DNA here is from genome assembly GCA_019359885.1 of Listronotus oregonensis. Classification (NCBI taxonomy): domain Eukaryota; kingdom Metazoa; phylum Arthropoda; class Insecta; order Coleoptera; family Curculionidae; genus Listronotus; species Listronotus oregonensis. The sequence goes on from JAHBCN010000146.1 coordinate 260,065, forward strand.
CTAGATTTTGACATCATATTGACATTTTGAGTATTTATTGTTACGCTTTTCTATTTCCCAACTTAAATCGCAAATTTCTTATATAAATTATTTATTTGTGTATTTAATGAAACTGAATATAAAATCCATTTTACTTAACGTAATAAAAAAAAGACGCTTTTAAAAAGTAAATAATAAATAAGCTGGTCTATTAAGAAGTTTTGTCTAGATGGCTAATTCACATAAATATGGCCGAGTCAGTCTTTGGATGACTTGCACTTAAATGGCCTCTTATACGTTTATAAAAGTACAAGAAACTTCTTTCATGGGAAAAAAGGATCTTACTTAAAAGTATTTCGTCACAAACTTGATTAAACTATTTTCAATATCCTCACTCAAAGATATTTATTAAGATTTACTGCAATGAATATTCTCTGAGGATAATAAACCCCTCACAATAAAACGTGTATTTTTCTTTATTTTACACAAGGCCAGAAATATAGCAGGATACATAAAGATAAAGCAGTTTGCTTACAGTGAAGGATTGGCCTTAAGGGAGTCCTTTTGTGTTAAAGAAGAAATGTTTCAAACAAATTGAAATAATTATTTACCTTTCATGGTATTTCCAATTTTTACGTGCAGTATATGCGTAAAATGTTTAAATCACGCTATACTAAAAGCGACGACCTGCAAGAGGTTTATATTAGCTGTCAATTCAAGATTAGGTAAGCAGGGGATCTACTTAAAATCGAAAAACATGGCAAAGGGACCATGAGAGAAAAAAAAGTTAGGACCTTTGATTTGGCTGCGATTCTACACTCCTTTATTACGAGTAGTATAGTTTATAAATACTTCCGGTAGGTATTTAAAAATCTAGCAAATTCTGATTGCGGTTTGTCACCAAGAAATGGGTTTGGTGGTGAACAACAAAAATCGTCATTAAAATAGATTATACATTAAATAGAGTGGCGTCAGAATAAACCAACACAGTTTATGGTTTCGTAGCAGTTAAATATAGAGATGTTAAATTTCCGGAAATTTAAGATCGTTCGCGAATATTCGCGAACTTATTTTTTCACTACCGAAATTGGATACAAACATAAAAGGGCTTTAACTAGAGCTCCCACACAATTAATTTTCGTGGAATAACCAACAGGAAACAAATAAAACGTAATTCATGTATTTTTTGTGGTAATTTTTGCTAACGGACTAACAGACTCTACAGACAAGATAACGTAACAATATGTACGTACAAAACAGACACAACAAAACTAGTTTTGTGTACCGGTAAAAATAAACATCGTACTGCTATACATCATTAACATTTTAATAAACATTTAATAAAGTGAAGTTTAAAAATGGTCCCCTACGTCATCTTAATTTACTGCAATTTAAGACCTATTTTTATGACATAGAGATGGTGCTCCTTATCTTTAGGCTCCATGCTCGGAAACAAATAACAAATTTTTGCTAAGGTAATTTAAATAATTGCAATCGTTTTGAGTGCGTCTTTTTCGTGTTTTGCGCTTTAAAATATCAAAGGCGCCGTCAGGAAGAGATGGTGCTGCCTGTTAGTTATGCTGTGCCACAAGTAAATATGTTACATGGTTACTTTGCAATTTTTTTTTAACCAAAATAAAACAATTATCGTTTTTGCAAAATGACCAAATGTGCATACAGCAGGCGCATTTTAAAAAAGAACAATACGCAATTAGTTACGAAATCAGCGGTAAAATGAAGTTAGCAGCAGTAATTTAAATGCGAATATTCGGGCGAACATAGCAGCGAATTTTCGAGAGTATTCGCTAAAATTTGCATTGTTCGCTTGGAAATATTCGCCGCTCAAGTCTTTAGTTACATGAAATTGGCATTTTTATAACATTAAAAAACGTATGTATGTAACAGAATCTGAAAACGAATGTCAGCTGCCACTTGTAATAGACTTTTAAAAGAAAAATAATTCCACGACATGGAATGAAATCATTTATATTAATGAGAAATTTTTGATTTATTGTAATACTGTAACTTTGATCGTAACTTACTGTGGTATCATTGTACAGTAAAATTACTTAGGTGACAATACAGTTTTTTAGCAATTTGTTCTACACTGCGCCTAAATTTATTGTTGCCAAACTTTAATTCCTTATCGGTACTGCTAAGAACAAACTCATATTATTATAATCATAGGTAGCCTTTTCAAATGTGATTTTACATTTACAATTGCGCATTGATTTTTGTTTATCTGAACATCATAAGGTTAGCCAATTTTCTATTTGGATAAGCTTAGTTAAAATTAAAAAAAAAACTGAGAGATTGCGAACATTTGGACAATGATATGTTATCAAAAACTTAAAAGGTAAGCCATGTTGCCAAGCGAAAGGTAAAATACCGAAAATCCAGTAGAATTCAAATTTAACAAAGTAAGAAAAAAACACAAGCCGACAATATTAAAAATAGCTGCCATATAGTACACATAACCTAAAGTGCTAAGGAGACTTAAGAATGTATATGAATTTGTAGTTATTAAAGTGATATTACCTGCTTAGTTCTTTATGAGCAAGGGGTCATAACTGCGCCTATTATAAATAAATTTAATAGATTTCAGAATATTTAGGCTTTAAGGTAATTTCTTATATTATTATCTATTAAAATCCTTAATAAATATTTTTTAAAGATATCGTTTTACCCGCAGCGAAAAAAGTAAGTTAAAATTATAACAAAAAAATAATAACTAGCAATTCCTTGAGGCATAATATTTAGTAAATTACTAATACAAGCTGTGATCTGTAAAATCAATTGTTATAAAGTTAAAGCTCGCTCGAGTTTTAAGTTGATGACTGGGGGGATTTCTATCATCCCCAAAGCCACAGTTAGATGTTGTGTAGTAGAGTCAAGTTGGTTAAATAGGTTAAATTCAATAAGAATTGATTGGGATAAATTGTAAATAAAAGTCAGTTTTTGAATTTTAGCTTAACTTATTCTCATTAGCAGCCGACTCAACAACAAACTGCTAAAAAAATTAAAATATCAGCTTTTTCTAAATAAGAAATAATGTAATTAAGCCAAAATGCGTTTATAAAATTTATAATAAATTAAATACATTTTTAATATAACTTGTAATTATCTCTGTTTTTGTATATTATATGGCTATATTTTTTTATATATGTATATTATATATAAAAATATTTCTGATGTCTGTTATTATTAAAATAGTAAAGAAAACCACTGACTGACCAGAACTAACTAGAACTGATAAGAACTAACCAGAACAATCAAATATTTCAATATATTTCTTTGTTGATATTGGAAAATGAATTATTATGTTAAATTTTAAATAAATAACTGAAATAAATCTGAAATATTTTTTAAAATTTTGCTTCTAAACTCAATTTATTACCTAAAAAATGTACCTATTAATTGAGATTTTTTTAAGTAATTTTCAAATAATATAAGTATGAATATAAAAAAAAATGTTTTAATGTTTTTTTTTTCATCCTCTCCACCCTTATTGCCAAGAATGACCTTTTAGACGTTGTTTATAATTAAACAAAGAATATTTTTACAAAGTTGCAAGAAAATCAAAGCCCCTCCCTTTTATTTTCTTTAATTCTTATTTATAAAGTATAGATGCAATATAATATATATATATATATATATATATATATATATATATATATATATATATATATATATATATATATATATATATATATATATATATGTAATTGTGTGTATTTACAAGTCCACACACGATTTATGATTATCAATACAAGCAAATTACATGTATTTTTGGCGCTGATCACTGTTTGACGAGCTGTGTTTGTATAAAAACATACTCTGAAATGTTTCTGTTACTTTATTGCCCTATTTTGTATATCTTAATAGGTTCCTTTTAAGTCAACATGAAAAGCTATTCTAGTTAATAATATACACCTAGTTTAAACAATATAGTTACATTTATTTAGAATTAACATTTTCCACAAAATGCTCGAGCACATTTGTTTAGTACAGTTTTTAATCAGGGTACACCACACTTGTAAAATATTTAAATCATCATGATAACCCCGCAACAGACTGCAGTTCTAGCACATGCAACGCATTAAAATAACATTGTGCAATTCAAACATACTGGAAAGAGTTAAAGCGCTACATTTGTAACACAACCGCTAAATAGAAAAATAAATATTGCAGCAATTCGATAAATAATTTAGTAACTCTAAAATAGTTTCATACTCGAGTACAACATGAGTATGCACAAAATACATTATTTTATTAATAAAATGGTCCAAAAGGCCACTCGTTTCGTTTATTTTGTGCTTGGTTTTTTCTTAAGAAGTTATTTTACACTAAAAACATTTTAAAAATATTAAGAAAAAACAATATATATTTTGTATTTGGTGTCTGTCACCACAGATTTCAGCTGTTTAAAGGCATGACACACACGGTACGTTAGTACTTAGGCCTTAGCCTTCGTGGACTGTCCCAAGATAAAAAAAATGTACAGTGGTGCGATAAAACCTTGAGTTATGATACATTTGTTTCTTATGTAAAGTGGAAGGTTTTTATTGGCCACAACTGTACATTATGTACAACGTAAAAATGTCCAGTACAGGGTAATTTACTGCAGACGTCAGTGCGCAGAACGTAGAATGGCGTATTAACGGGGACTATTTTTTTGTTTATGTAATAAGAAGAGCTAAAAACTTTAAAACAAAACATTAATTGATGTAATTATATAGAACACTGTGTTTCCGTTCCATCTGTTTGTGTAATTTTGTTTAAAAAAGTTGTGACTCTCGCATTACTAATCATGGACTTCCAAAATTAAAGCTTTTTTTTATCTAAAGCGTGTTTTACACGGCTAGTTACTTCCATTTATTGTTACAAGAAATTGCGAAAATACATTTTACCAATATTTTGTGAATGTGGTGCGTTTTACACGGACAAATTTAGGCTCAATAAGTTGTAACAGGAT